>JXTB01000724.1:66199-108038 GCA_002914805.1 Parasponia andersonii | reverse complement strand
AATAACAATTATTAATTATATATAGATAAACTATTTATCCAGACAAAGTATACAGTAATAGAAATAATGTAATATCCAATATAATATTTGTAAGAGGTAGAATTGAGGACCTATGGACTTGTAATTCAAGCTCTAATAAATTATGACAATTAATTAAACTCTTTAATTAATTTTTCTAATTGATTAATTCCAATATTACTCCACTAAAAATATGGAATTATACTTTTGAAATTATAGAATTAATTTACTCATAAAACATCGAGTAATCCATCGATTTAACTATTACATGTAGTTCAATCCTCCATAGACAATTCATAATTGGAGCTAGGTTATATTCCGTTTACTTCTTCAATTATATCTTTATCTGTGTGTACCATTGATTCTCTAATGAATAATTAATTTATAATTCTATTTTAAATTGAGTACTCACACTGTTCAAGTCTTGAATCAATACACAAGGGAATCATCTTTCTAGCTTCCTAGTGGAAGGAATGGATTCCATATCTGTAAGTTATATTCGTAGCTACTCATCTCATCATGCTCCCAAGATACAAGTCTTTCGATCTATTTAAAAAAGCAAACCTTTAACAAGTATGTTAAAGAATATAATATTATAAATAGAAGTCTAAAACTATTCAGGATTAAGATTGATCTGCATATGATCATCTAGTGACATTATTTGAACTCTCAACAGTTAACAGAATTTATATGAGATTCAAATCATGTCTGGTCCAATCTTATATAATCAAATTATATAAAATACCTCTATTGTGATGTCAACATATCAATAGTTCAAATAAGACTATTACATTCTCAACGTTGATGGACCGTACTAACAATATTTAATTAAAGATCTCGAACTTTAATTAATTATTACGGACTATATTTAGTTTATTATCCATAAATTTAATCCTTATATATATAGCACTTATATACTAAATTTGTGGTCACATAAATAAATTAGAGATTTTCTGATATTTAAATACATACCAATTATGCACAAATTCAAATAGAAAAATGTCATTTTATTAGTTCAACTAATAACCAAAATATACATGTTTTTAGGGCATAAACTTTAACAGAACTAAAGATGGAGACAAACAAGAAGAAGTTTGATCATAGTTTTCTATCAAACGAAGCTATTAATAAAGTCTCCTCGTCTTAAACCTTCCAAATCGTGGAAGTTTCACGCGGCTTCTTAATTTTTATTTATTTTTTTTTTTTTTTTTGGAGGTGTTACCATATTATTATTCCTTCCTACTCCATTATGACTTCATGGAATGCTGAAGTGCGAGATGGGGTGTTGCCAAAACTTTTTGGGCTCTTACCCCTTTGTGGCACATCATCCAAAACTTCCTAGGTACTTTCATGAGTGATCTATTGTTGTTGTTGTTGTTGATCATATTTGACAAGAACAACAATGACGATTTTGAAGCCTTCGGTTTAGTGTATGCAGTTTGTGCTGGGAACGAAATAAGTTTGCTCATGGTCTCCTTGTATAACTGTTTAAGTGTAACTAAAGATACTGGTGCATTATTGGAAGAAATTCAAACAGTGAAGAAACTCAAAATAAAATATATCTTAAAATAAGTTTGTGAAAACTTGAATTTATCCTAAAGAAAAGTAGTTCACAAAAAAAAATTAAAAAAAGAATTAAAAATTTTAAATAGAAAAAAAAAATTGACAGTTGATAAAAGTTTCAAAAAAAATAGAATCAGGATGTCAAAGCTCTCGCCCTAACAGCCATTTAATATTTACATAAAAAAAGAAAAAAATGCATTTAAAAAATTGGGGTTAATGATAGTAATAGTACCACTTTGCTCCCGAATTTTTAACTTATATGGTAAAAGCCTCTGAATTATGTAATTGTGATAATAATGATCCCTTTTTTGTCACAAATTTTTAAATATTTAATAGAAATAAGTCATTATAAAGTACATAGTTTAATAACTGTGGTAGATAATGAAACGTATTTTCAACTCATACAATAGACTACTAAGACTTATGTAATCACATTACAACAAAAAGTGAATTTGTCGCCAGTATAGTTTGTCGCTGCTATAAAGTCGCCGCTATAAATCTGTGGGTATAAGTCCCTATAGTGATGACAATACCGAATATTATATTTGTTATCCTATAATCGTCCCTGAAATGACGACTAAGATGGTATTTGGAAGACCTATAACAATGACCTTTTTGAATTGGTTACGGGTATAGTGTACTTTATAGCAGTGACAAAGAGCAGCTGTCGTCACTTTATAGCAATCTATAGTAGCGATAATTGTTGTTGTTTTATAATTTTATTTTTTAAATAATTATTTTAAAAATAAATATTATTGTATTTAATATGAGAAAATAAAAATAATTAAAAATTATAATAATATTATTATATAATTATTAAAAATATTATTATGTATAATAAAATTAACATAAATATTAATAATTAAATATTTAAATGACATTGAAATTAAAAAAAACAATTACATTAAAAGTTGTCTGAAATTAAATAATTGAGTAAATGTAGTAAGTACATGTAGTAATGGTCTATAATCCTAAGTCTTCATCCTCGTCTTCTTCATCTACGAGTCATAAGACATGGTGCAAGAGTGGCAAAACGAGTGGGCAGCATCGGGAGTAAGGGTATCTAGACGTACGATATCGAAGTGCAGCTTGGATCGAGCATAGGGTCGGTCATGTTGATATTTTGCTGCAAAGATGACAAAATCTTCTCTATCTACACTATTTGAGCTACCTGAGTCACTAGAGATTATTGTTGTTGAGCAATCATCTCCTAATTGGCTGCCTCCTGCTACTGGGCTACTGATATATACTATTGGCTCTCCTACATATGTCGTTGAACAACTTCATGCACTGGCACTGGAAACTCCTATCGGACCGATCTAGTACCAAAAGCAGGTCCAGTCAACTTGCACCTGACACCTCTCCTAAATCCACAACGTGTACAGAGAATCTCATTTATAATATGAGTGTCACTAACAGAAACAGATGAACTCGAACTAGCTTAGGAAAATGCCTGAGACTACATGTTCTAAATCTTAATCATCTTATTTTATATAAAGATTAAAATTAGTACGTGAAAAAAAAATAGGTGTATAAAAGAAACGAACAACTAATAACATGCATAATTAGCCTCAAACTTTGCATTTGGCCATCCTCTCTATGATGTGAAGTTTCACTCTCTGTAACTCTTAGCTACTGGTTACAGCTCGCCCATAATAGGATTGTGCTGCAAAACTTTATAATGTTATATAACTAGTTATAAATATTTAAAATATAAAATACATTAAAAGTTAAAAAAAAAAAAAAAATGTAGTTGTACAACCTTCCTAAATTGTTCGCTCACAACGGACGATGCTCCATGTTTGCTCACCGTAAGCTGACACGTCTTATTGGCTGAATTTTTTTCAAACATCGATTATAGGAAAAGAGTTAATAATAATAAAATATTTATATTGAGTTAATTACCGTTAAGTAAGAAATAAATAATTTGTGAAAAGATACTAACCCTGAATTCCGGAAAATGAAAGAGGTCACAATACTTCTCCCATATTATGGCATCCATCTCCTTAGGCACATCGGAATATGCCTTGTTCATGTCTAGGGTATTTTTGTCGTCTCCAATTAGCTTGAAATACTCGTTAAGGTCGGTCTTCCAGTCACAATAAATATTTGTTGCCTTCCTCTAGGTGCCTTTAGATTGACTTTGGAAATGAGAGTATGTTACTGCCTAATATAACTTAGGATGAAAACTTTTAGCTTTTTTTTAGGAAAAAATATGCAAATTGAATTTGGAAAATAGCAATATAGCTGCTATTGGGCATATTATGGCCATTAAAAGGCATTATTCATGGGAGATTATTGGGAAAAAATAATTATCGGGTAGTAGTAGAGGAATGTTACGACAAATATGCTCACCTCCCTATCCGTAATGATGAGATGATCCTAGTGTGCATGGCTAAAAGACTTGGTCATTATTGGTGATTCGAAGGTTAGAACGATATAATATGATTGTATTAGAAACTAACTAAATTAACTTTTAGGAACCGAATAAGAATTCTCAGAAGAGAAGTGTATCAGCTCCATTGGATCCTCAAACATAAGAGAAGAAGTGCTCATTCCAAAAAATGCCCACTCAACTTTCTGCTAGTTCAAGTGCTGCACCAAGAGATCTAGCTGAATTTGTTTATGCCTAATAATATTCTAAAGAAGTGGGAGTTGTTACTAAAATGGGTAAAATTTTTCAGTCTTAGAGTTACTATTCCTATAAATATGCCTAAGGATATTCTCGGCCATAATCACACTTTATGTATTGCATTGGATGATATTGTACAATTTGGTAGAATGACCGAGATTGGAGCCCCATGTATATCGCTTTATTTTAGGTGATTGAACATTCCATTTATTCATTACATAATTACAATAGAAGTTGATTAACAAATTCATTTATGAATTCTAGGATTTTGTACTATACATTAGAGAAAGACGAGGCGATCTCAATTTTTTCATTTCATTGATCCAACATGATCTTCTATTGTGGGTTCCAATGACATAGATCGTGCTTGTTTGATGTTTGAATTGTAGATGGGAAAACTTTGATTACTCCCTTATAACTTAGAGTAAGATGATATTACTTATGTCATTAGTTAGAAAATGTTTTTGATCAATATTTAACTATTTATTTATTTAGTGAATAGTCATCATTGGATGCTAATAATTATCGATCCACCTTGTGAATCTTATTTCTTCCTTAATCCAATTGTAAATCCACCACGAGAAAATATGAAAAATGTTATGTCTATGTAAGTGTACTAGTATTTTAAACCACTACCTTACTTTCTTATTTTGTTTTGAGTTTTCTTTTCTCTTTTTTTTTCTCCCTTTTTCTCTAGAGCTTTTGGCTACTACAATGATTGGCAAAAAGAGAAAAAGAAGGGACAGGGTGTTCAATAGAAAGGCGTAAAGATAATAACAATATTGGATTTATACTAAGTTTAAGTTCTACTATATTAGTATTAACTATAAACTAATTTGACTTGTACTTTTGTAGTGTCGTCGTCAACCCTCGAATGTTAAATATGGATTTTATATTTTACAATACATGAGAGACTTTTGTTTTGATAGTAGACCATTACAATGGTTGAATATAAGGTAAAAAATAAAATTTTAATTAGTGTCGCTTTTATTTTTTTTTTAAATGCATTAACTTTGTAAAAACCTAATGATTTAAATTTTTTCTTCTAGTGCAATGGGAAGAAGAATTATACGAGAAAAGAGATAAATGAGATACAATGAGTGGACTGATGCCTTGTGTGACTTACTTTGATGAAGACCAACTTTGTTATTAGAATTCTCAATGTAGTGTTTTAATTTTGAAAAGTAGAAACTAATTAAATACTTATAGTTTTTAGATTAGGACTACATATTATGTTTGATTAGTTAAAAGGAGATGTATATGTAACTAGAATTGTTATATTTGATTAGTGTTTTATACCTTTATTTAGTGAGAGCATATATAGGAAAACATACCGTGAAAATTTGTGTTTTTTAGCAGGAGAAATGTATTTTCGACGCAGGAGAGGGAAAAAATCCCCCATGCATATAAACTTAGAAGTTGGTTCTGAAAAAACGACATTTTGGCTGAAGACTGCGAATATACTTGGAGTTCGGTTATGGAAAAACGGCTTTTAAGCTGAAATATACACAGACAATGAAATATCAACTTAGAAGTTTGTTCCGGAGAAACCGACTTCTAAGTACTTTAACATAGAGGACGGTTAAAAATGGACTTTTAATTCTTTTGTAGTAATGATCAAAGTAAATAAAGTTCATTTATATATTTTGATTATATATTTTGATTATGATTATGTTTCGGTAAAAAACTAACAAAAGTTTTTAACAATAAGATTATTGTTATAATAATTATATAATTAAGATGTTATTATTATGTAAGTTTAAAGTTAAAAAAAAAAAATGATATAATAATATGACTCAGGACGCATTATTATTATTAATCCCAAAAAAATTGGGGACAGCATAACCGTATAAAATTTATTTTAATTTCGAAAAATAAAATTTATTTTAGTTTCGAAAATTGTACGAGATGGAATTTCCTCAAGTTATAATAATAGCCGGGCCCTATAAAGCTAGTGTTAAAGCCGGCTCCTGCATTCTACATAATAATGTAATATCTCTTAATAATAATTGGAATTGGGCTTATTGTCGGAACTTGAGTAATATGAGTTCATCCATTAGTAATGGACCATGTCTAACTCATAATTACTTGGTCTGTGAAAGAGAAACTCGGGACTTCATATTCCGAAATGGTTACCTTTTTCATATTTCAAATAAACTTTCATGGAGATGTTCCTCTTTTAAGTCCACCAACCATGTTCTTGAGTCATAGATGGAAATTTCATTTCAACAATCAAATTCCAAAAAATAATGAATATTTCATGATCTCTCAATTTTTGTGAATGCGACCTTTTGATTTGCGAATGATTTCTTTTTGAGTCAAATCCTAACACCATTGATTTTGCGTCAATATATTACTCAACTCATGTACACTAACATACTCTGAAAACCTATGGTAAAAGAAATCTAATTTCGAATTATGGTTTCTTTAATTGGTAAATAGAATGGTATGACGTCAACCATTGTGACCACGTCAGTAGGACCGTGTCTCAGTAGTTGATTAATTTAAAATCTATCCACTGTGAGAGAAGCATTAACTAGTGTCTAGTGCCATTAAAGATACCTATGAAATGTGGTTATATAGAATTACAAAAGCATATCGCGCATAACCATAACTTATTGTCGGTAGTTAATAAATTCATATTTAAAATTGGTTTTTTCAGCGGCCAACCGAAAGTTTGGTCCAAATCTAGCTGGAAATGGAAAATCAGCGCTAAACTGTGCAAAGTGGAAGATATATATATATATACTGTATATATATATATATATACTGTGTATATATACTTACTGGTATTAATAGCACATTCCTTAGGCACGTACAATAGGCTTTTGTTGTTATTTTGATAACATTTTTTTAAATATTAGGTCAAAAAAGGCTAAAATTTTGAGTCAAAAGAACATGATCGTGCAATAGTAAATACATAATGCACATTTTAGCTAAATGGCCGAATGTTGTATCATAATTTGCAAAATGATAATTTCTCAAATGCTGCTAAAAATTGGCAAAATTTTGAAAATTATTTTTAAAATAGTTTTTTATATTTAGTGTATCTAAATATATTGATTCTTTTTTAAGAAATTTAGATGGATGATTAATATTTTAAATTTGATTTAGTAGATTCCCATTTTTTAAATTTTATAGTTAAATTTTCAGGTCTATAATTTTTTATACTTAGTAAATATATTTATCTTCCAATTTCAGTTACTGTAATAAAATGTACTCGAATATAATTTTTTATACTAGTTGGTATATAAAAATTTAAACATTGTACATAAACATATATATATCGGACATTTTGCTATAATATTTGACAAATGAATATTTATTTAAATTGGACCCAAATTTTGGTCATATTCCTATAAAGCTCCTCATTTTTAGAATGTTAATTTATTTTTAAAAAAATTGATTTACTTTATAAAAACTTGATTTACTTTATAAAAATAGATCAACTAAAAAATAGTCATTCATTAAAATAAAATTATTAACCGATCATTTAATAAATAAGTGTAAAAACAACTATATTTTAAATTGATCTTTAAAAGAAAAGTTCATTTCTTATAAATACTCATAAATAATAGCATAAAGGGCCAGCCCCATTTGTTCATCTACACTCTACCCAAATAAAGAAGGGCTTCTTAAAATCCAAACCATAGTGTAAAAAATTGAATATCCCAGATTTACTAAAGATTGCATATTTTCTTCGCATCTTTTCAATTGAATTGTGCTAGATGTTGTAACCTTTCATATAAGTATTACTATTAATGATTGTATCCCTTCGTATAGGTACAAATAAAAAGTTGTATTCCTTTATATAGATACCACTTAAGGTTGTATCCTTTCATTATACCTCTACCACCTTTTTGGCTATTTTCAATTTCTAGCAAATATTTACAATGTCTCGAACAATGCCCTCACTATATAGTATCTCTTCAAATTTATTTTCTAAAGATATATCATATCTACTATGCCCTCACTATATAGTATCTCTTCAAATTTATTTTCTAAAGATATATCATATCTACTAGAGATATCAACGTGAGTCAGGCTTTTTGTAAGACGACTTACATTTCAAAAAAAAATAAAAGTACAGTATTAGCTTAACTTGGCCATATTAATATAGACCTGAGTTAACTCATTGTATATAGTAGAGGTTGTACTAGGCTTCAACAATAGATCCACAAGCTTGACTTGACCCACATTTCTATCGACTTATATTAGACTCACATTTAGTCATTTTATATATAACTTCAAATATATTTCTTAATTAAAATTTTAAAAAAATCTTAATTAAATATTTTTATTTATATGTTTTTGATGTTATTTTTTTACTTATTTTTGTTTATTTTTAATTTATTCAAATTTTAATAAAGTATGAATGAGTTTTAAGTCTATATTTCAGCTCACATAAACACATATTTGATACTTTAAAGCCTAGAACAATAATGAAATTAGGTCCATATTCGGCCCGCATAGACACGACCTACATAAAATGTGAATTAGGTCTGTGGACTGTTCCTACCCCCTTAATAAGAATATAAGTCGCTAAGTCTGTGTGACCTTATCAAATGTGGACCAGTCTGACCCGGTCTCCACTTTATATATTTAATTCTTACAAAGAGTTATCTTTTGATTTGAACCTTCAAATAATATTTGCATTTCAAAGTATTTACGAGATAAAGGTGTGTTAAGCATTGAACATTGTCTTTATATATCAATACCGGAAACACATCACATATGAGCTATCTCAGTTTCTACGAGATGTTTCAAATCATATATTAGCACTATTATGGTCTTGTACTCGATCTTGGCTTCATGAACATTTACAAGAGTAAACCCTATCTCATTTTAGAAACAGTACCATTTCTTATGCTGATATAGACCTGAAGTAAGACAAACATAAAAATAGAACTTATTAAGAGTTTACACTTAATCTCAAAACGTAGCTATCTTAACTGAATATCCTGGAATGGAATACAAAAAATGCTATCTGAACAGAACATCTTGGCATGGAATACAGAAAATTTCCAGTACCTAAACTAATCAATTATCAGTAACTTGTTTTCACCCATTAAACTTTGTAACAGTGGTTGTTCTATTACAAAGTCGGGTTGCTATTATGAATGATTCTTTTAAGAATCTCATTCCACTAGCTCTACCAAAATTTTATTGTAACTTAATACAAAAATCATCTGAAGTATCTACTTATTTAAATTTCAAATACTTGAATTTAAGAAGTATTTTTCCTAACATAATGAGATTAACAATTTGAATAACCGCTACTATGTTTCTTATCTTCAATACTTAAGATAGTATCTAATTATAAAGTCAAATAATACTTGTTAGCATCACAAATGCACCTTTTATATTTGTTCCAAAATTAACACAAGTCATCAACATACAAATAATCTCAGCACAATCATTTTAACCTCTATTGTACCAAGGCCTTTGGTACTATTTCTGACTCAAGCTTATTACCATAAGACGCTCATTCATATTACCGTTTTGATAAGGATTATTTAAAATAAAAGCCAATAAAAGAAAAGGAAAATGGGAATAACTCATACCTGAAGGGATCTTTCCTCTCTCCAGTAGGGAGAGTAGGGAGAATGTACCTGCTGAACTTTTCAAAGATAGAGAAAGAAGAGAGAGAAGAAAGAAGCAGTGAACTCTTCAATGTATCTTTTTTTTATATCCTATAATATGTTTTTATGTACGTACAAACTCGTAGAAAAGAAAATAATACACAATATAGCATTATCTTCGGTTTTCAATTATCATAAAATTGGGTTATAAGATATCCAATTAGTCTTCTACAGCAATTAAAATCATCATAGACCAAATATATATACATGTAACATAAGACGGAAATTTACATATATAGCCTTCATGAATTTCAAATTTCAAAGCATGTATTATTTTCAGCTCATACCACTACTAAAAAAGGGACCAACAACATCATTTGAACCATGTCGTTTTTCCAAAAGAATAACAGAGAGTTGAATTTCCACTTCATATTCATTTAAAAGCGACATGATTGCAAGTACTACCATATCGCTTATGTAACGAGTGATGTAGTTGTACCACATATTAAGTCACTTCTATAGAAAATGACGTGATATATTATTTTATTTAACACCACATTACTTTCTGCAAAAGCGACGTAGTAGATGGCTTATACTAACCACGTCATCGATCCGCACCCACAAAAAAAAAACCATCATGACCGTTTATTTAAAACCATCAACCCCACTAAATCGTTCTCTAATCTCAATAAAAATAAACCCAAAATTTTCAATACACTCACATTTAAACTCTACCTATTTCGAATTTCAAGTTTTTCTCTCTTTTATTTCAGTTTCTTCCATTTTTAGGTCTTTGAAAATTTCTATAACAGTTCTTTTTGATCTTTTAGGTACAGATTTTTGAGATTTCTGACCATCATTACCAATATTGGAGCGTTGGAAAAAGGAGACAAGGCAGGAGCAAAGCGACACCGTAAGGGTTTGGGCTATGAATCACGAAGTCGGTGATTCGACATTTGGCTCGTAGAAGTAGTGTAAAGCATGTTATTAGTCTTATCTACTAGGAGACCTGTGGGTGCTCAAGATGTTTTAGGATGCTATAAACTATACCGACCGAGTACGCAGGGAGGAAGACGACACGTACCATGTTACTTTCTAGAAAAGTGACATGGCATATGTATATACCATACAAGCAAGTAACGTAATAAGCCAACATACCATGTTACTTTTAAAGTGACATGATATGACGTAGGACTATCATGTCACTGGCTTCCATGTTGCTTATGGAGTGACGTAATTTCTCTACTACGTCATCCTATAAATGATATGGAAAATATTTTTTGTAATAGTGTATGCTTATAAAGATTTAGGAAATTGGAACTTAGTTTCATTAAATAATCGCTTTACCGCCTAAGGATTACTTCTTTTATGCAAAATCTCAATAACTTTGTAGTCCATCACTCACAATTCCTAATTTATAAATAACTACGCCATAAGATTATTAGAGAAAAGGCATTATATCAAAATAATTTGGGCAAATATTGAAACAAAAGAAAGTTTGTAGATTTGAGGAGTAATAATCTACTTTCTTAAAATGTTATTTACACCCACCCATTTAAAACTTATGAACTAAAATAAAGTTTGTTAACATGTTTGGCAAATTACCTCCAAGATACAACAAATATACGATATTCAACAAAAAGCAATTTTGTTGAATATCCTAAACACTTTGTGAAATTGATTAGCATTATAGATATAGATATTCTTATAGTATACTTATAGCCAGGCATGTGTCATTTCATTAAGAGATATGTCCATTGATCGATAGACATATCTATTAATAACCCATTTCATAATGAATAGGTATTAACTAAAGATTACGTCTTTTCTTCTCATCTTTTCTAATTGAATATGTGCCTACCAAAGGTTGTAATCTTTTATATATGTACCACTAGTAATTGTATCCCTTCATATAGGTACAAATTAAAAGTATTATCTCTTTATATATACAACCTACTTAATAGGGGTGTTCAAAATTTATACAATTTAATCCAATCTGTATAAACTAGTCCAATTAAATCTGCATAGTGCAGATATTCTCACATGTGTAGATTAGATTGGATTAAATTGAATTTCTAAAGTCCGCATATTTACAGATCGGATATACTTTTTACTATAGTAAACATTCCAATTTAATCTGTATTTAAAGCATATTTAATATATAATTTTACATATCTTTATTTGATAATATATATTATAAAATTTTCTATTGGTTATAGTATAAAGTATAAAATTTTATTATATAGCTTATCACACGTACTTTCTAAAATACTAATAGAGTCCAAATTTATGCTAAAAAGAAATAATCTATAAAAAACCCAACATAAAGGTTTAAAGGTAATTTTAAAAAAAAAAGGGACTACTCCAATCCATATCTTTGCAGATTGGATTGGACAAACACCCTTATCACCAAAGATCGTATTCGTTCATTATACTCTCTTTTTGAAAGGATCCTTTCATTATACCTATTTTACTTTTCAGTATACGTATTCCAACTTTTGGCTATTTTCACTTTCTAGCAAATATAATTATTACAAAATTTCCCAAAAAAATAATTATTACACTCTTTCTAACAATTAATAACGTAACATAACCTTGGGTTAAGTAGACAATTATCATTTTTTTCAAATATTCAACTAAATTTACTACCACTGTTAGATTCTACTACTTCTGGGAGGGAATTAGTCAAGAATTCATCAAGAATCCGTCAAGAATTCATCGAGAATCTGTTAAAATTACCATTGACGTCAAGAATCTATCAAAATCGTTAACAATTCGTCAAAAATTCATCAAAGATTCATTTAAAAAAATAATATGGTAGTATAATTAATTAATAAAGAAAGAAAATGATATTCAACTAATTTATTTCATAACGTTGCCGATGAAATTTATCTACGAGATGTACTCATCATTGTATAATATACCCTTTGCGAAAAACGTTTTAATATGTAGTAATAGATAATATCCATTCCGTACTTCATGAAAATCATAAAACAACATATACATAAAAGTGAAACTTAGTCGGAATGTGATGGTAGGATTTTGATGTTTAATTGTGAAAGAAATAAATAATGTAAAGTGCAAATTAATTATACAACATATATATTGCTAGATTTAAACTGTATCAGTAGCAGTATTATTGCGAGATGTACACACTCCTTTTCACCGTCGTCTTTTTAAATATTTATATACCTGCCATGGTCTATCGATCTAGCTAGCTTTAATTAATTAATTAACATAACCCAAATTGCACTTTTTGAATTCCTTAATTTTCTATCGAACACAATTTTTAGTAGAGAGTTTAGAGAATATAGACATACAAATATGTAACCGTTCTCCCCGGACATGAAAGACGTAACGTAACATCCCTCGATTCCATGAAAAGATACTTATAATAATATTTAGTAAAATCGGGAGTAGCTACTCTATTTAGAACTGATAAAATAATGAAAATTTAAAGTTTTTTTTTTTAATTTTCTAGGAGAAAAAAAATAAGTCAACTCATAATTATACATACTCCAGTACATACATATATACATAATATACACACACAAAATAGATACAAATCCTTTGTCAGAAAACCACAGCGTTAAAATGCTTATATACACAAGCCGCGGTCAGAAAGTCTACGCTCCTCCTCTAAACTCACATATCAGTAGTACCACTTGTAATGTAAGAATATTTATGAGTATAAAACTCAGTAAGTAACATATGTAGATGCAGAGTGCACATGACAGAAAACAAATAATTATATGATTGGGATCCTTGTATATATTGCATTGCCTGACAATACCGTGAATTGCATATTGAGTATCATGAGCTATATGGAGGTCTCAAGCCCCAGAAAATCCCCTCTGTGTACAACAGAGATCCACCCCATACCGCTGTCAGAGTGTTCATAAAGGAACCATAGTGTTCCCAAATGAACCATATCACATATTTAGGCGCTGGCCCGCCACATCCTATTCATTAATACTTGTCAGGCAATATAAATACACCATATGTTCATGTCTCATACAAAGCAGAATGACTAATATGTATATACACATATTCACATACTCTACAGATTCACAGAAACAAAGAATTTCTTACATTATAAGTGTGACATTACTTACCTCGATTCAGGGCTTCTTTGTGTTTTTTTTTTGAAATGCTCTTTACTCTACGTACAGTTGATGTATCTCTAATATTAAACCAATAATAAACTTACTTAATCACTATACAAGTTGTACTATTTTTTGACTATCATGAAAATATACATCCCCAAAATATTTATAATCATGAGAATTTATATATACATATATATGATCACACAATTTAATAGAAATAAAAAAAATAGACATGTTGATAAAATAAAAATTAGAATTCCAAAAATATAACAAATATTAATTAATTTGTAAACTAATACATGGTCGTTGGCATAAGGAAAAATATAACTAATTCCTGAGATATTTTCAAGTAAAACAATTTAAACAATCAGCAATAAGTATTTAGTATAGAGTTCTTTTATCCAAATTAATTAATTCCTACATCATTATAAAACTAGACAATACTTATATGAAATTTGAAAAAAAAAAAACTAACTAGATAACAATCTTACAAACTCAACCGAATATCCAAATATTATTATTCAATTCTTAGACTAATTAATATATATACGTGTATATATATCACAGTACATATGAATATCCTACAACTTCATTAAGCAATCCGTATATTAATATATATATATATATATACAAACAAGTACAAATAAGAACAATAAATAAACAACATCAACCCCACAAAACAAGTCTCATAATCATTAACCTGTACATCAGCACATGAATCCATATATATTAATTATGCGTAAAACACTTGATAACATTAGTCTAAGTAACTTCTAAAAATAAAACTAGTCAAAGATAAAGAAAGTTAAGAAAAGTCTAATCAAAGAAACATCACATAAGGAATTGTTTCAAAGTGCAATTAAAGAGAAAAGTCACCTTTTTGTAACTCACATATCGGACTATAAGGAAAAAATTTTGGGCTATTGATAACAGAGGGCATATCGGCACTAGTGGAGAAAGGCCATCATCAAAATAGTATGAAGAATTTTTAAATAATGAAATGAAAGGAAGAGACTTTGAGGAGGGAGTAAGTTCACTGCCTTACTCGAAGTCTTCGGATCCTTATTACATATATATATATATATATATTTTTAATAGCATTTATTTATTTACTTAAGTGAACGTATATACATTAATAATTTAAAGTATAAAATAATACTCGGCACAACAATAATTACCTTTATATCTAATAAAATACAAGAGAGATGTATGTATACAAAAGTTATAAGACGATTGACTAGACTCCAATTATGAACAACCAAGCCTTATAATGCGTAATTGAAATAAACATATGAAGATATTTGTAGAATCCTAGAAAGTCAATTTGGTAGTAAAAATATCATTCCAATCAAATAAAAAAATAAATAAAATAAAAATAATAGGCCATATGTGCAAATTCCTATAACATGTTAGACCATTTAATACCCGCTAAGTTGTACCAAAATATCTTTTAAGCACATTTAAAGTAAAGGGTTTTCAAGTATGCACAAAATCAATGATCTGACTAAATACCAATTAAGTGAAATAAAATATCAGAAATTATAGTTAATTTTAGTACACGTCAACTAGTACGAAGGAGCCCATTTTGAGCATTTCACTGTGAAATTATTTAGTAAGCAAAGATTAATAAATAAAATAAGTTTATGAAACAGGTACTAAAAAAATGATAAATTTAAAAGATAGGTACTAAACCCTATTTCTACATAAGGTACTAATATAAAATGATATGCAATTATGATTATTATTGGCTATTTAATTATGTGAAGGATTAGGTATTGTTTTGAAATTTAGGATATCACACGTAAAATCCTAAATTTTGTAAATTTAAATAAGTAATTTTGATTTAAAAGTATTTTGGTAATTTTTTATTTTTAGATTTAATTAAATAAAAATCTGAAATATTTTATTTGGAATTGAATGTGGACAATATAAAGTCTAGATATATTTGGAGAAAAATTGAAAAAGAAATGAAAATCAAGGACCTAAATATAATTAAAGAGGGACTAAAGTGAAAGAATCTCTTTAAAATTTATGCCTAAAGTAGAATTTCAAGAAGATTTTTGGTCAAACCAGATCACGCCATGTGTCCCGCTACAATAGATTTCAAAAATTGCATTTAAATCCCCATTTTTCTTCTTCTTCTCCGCGGAAGTCCCCCAAACCCAACTCTTTGTTACTATTCATCCGAACATGCTCCAGCCACTGCCATGCCCGACGCACCTACTTGTCTTGACTTGAAGCCACCAACACACACGAAACGTTGCGCCTCGCTGGAGTTATAGGCTGTCAAAACTTCTGCCACTAGAACAGTTTTTCACTCGCCGCTTCTTTCTCTGATGTTTGATCAACACGCCGTCACCACCATTCAACTCGTCTCAACGCAACATTTATATCCGACCACTCACGACTTCTAACTCGGCACTGGTGAGAATTTGGTCACTGTAGCTAATAAGTGTACTTTACACTTATCTTTACTATACTTTTGAGCTTAAGAATTGCTCGTCTTTGAACTCGTTTTACTTGTTTTGTTGTTTTTGATGCATATTTTAAGTGAGAGTTTGTTGAGTGAATAATGTTATTCTTCGGAGTTAATTTGGAGGTAAATCAAAATGTTTAAGTGACAAATTTGTGCAGTATTGAGAGAAGAATGGTGATAGAGCTCGCAAAGTAGAGATTAGGAGTTAATGCAGCGCTACAACATTACAGAGGAAGTGGAGCTGCAACTCCAAAAATTTGGTGCCGTAGTCCCAAAACCATAGGCTGTAGCTCCATTTCCACGAGGCCACAGCCCCAATCCTATGGCATTACAGCCTCAACACAGTAGCACCATAACACTATCGTTTGGTGCCGTAGCACCAGCTTCTTGTCAGCTGTGGTGCCGCAACGCCAAAAAGTTGCGAAAAACCCAGACTTTGCTCATGACAACTCCTCTATTTAAACTTTTTTTCTCTCATTTGAAGGGAAAGCCGAAAAGGGGGACGAAAACTATAACAGCCAAGGGTTCCTAGAGCCATTTCTAAGGGAGAAACAACACTAAAGAGGTGGATANTTCAAGTCAAGAAAATTAGGTTGAGAAAGCTTCAAAAGAGTTTTTTCTTTCCTCTTGTTCTTGTTTTCCTCTTCCATTTCCTGCAAAATAATTATGTATCAATATTTCTATATTTGTTGTGAATCATTTTGTATGAACATGAGTTGAACTCTATTTTTAAGGAGGCAACTGAACCTCTAAAGTAATCCAACTATTTAGTTTTCCTCTATTATTCTTCTTGATATTCATGGTTATATTGATTATTTTTTCTTGAGCTTAATGCATCTATTTACTTAGCCACTAAATAGATTGTTGTTGTGAAATCTATACGAACTTAGGAAGGAGATTATAGGTTCGGATATAAATAGAACATTATAAGATCACCTAGTGTAGATGAGTTTGCATACGATAAAAATATACCTATATAACTTATGCAACCTTGTGTGAGAATTACCTATCTTAATGAATCTAGTCATTGTATATTAAGAGTAATATTAACTTTTCTAGGTATTTTTACTTATGTCTTAGAAAAAATTTTGTGAATACTTTAGGAATCTTGGTTGTCAATTCTACATGGATAATTATTTTATAAGGAAAACAAGTAGTTGGAAGAGTTAGAAAGTAGATTGCATCCCTAGGTTCCTTACTATTGCTTTATGAACTATTTTAATTGCTTAGTTTTCAATTTCCTTTCTTTCTTTTTACATTGTTGTTACATTTTAATTCATGCACAAAACCACCAATTATTGTTGTTTGGATTAATTAGAGGCTAGTTTCGGTTAGTACTTAGTATTTGTAAATCACGTACACCTCATGGAATCGACACTCTCTTACTCTATATTACTTGTTGCGACCCGTATACTTGTGATGTTTTGTGTGTTAGAAATAGCCCAACAATAACATTTTTATAATATTAAAATTTTGTGATATTGTTATAATTATTTTGGAATTGAGTTATTTATCCTGAGAAAATTATATCATGTGAAAGAAGAGATTGAAACAAGAAATCTTATGATTTTGAAGTATTGAAATGGATTTTGGAAGAGCATTAATTATCGAATTGAAAAAAAATGGCATTTTCCTAAATATTTTTCAAATGTGATATTTTTATAATTTTTGGATTTTTGAGCCCATTTAATGCTCGGGATCTCGAAACTGAGTTCTGACTTTGAGTTTGGACTCAGTGAGTTCGGGACATGAATTTCGATATAAAATATCACTATATTTCGAAGTGGCACGAAAATCGAGAAAATAGCTCGTGAATTGCACTTTTTGCGTTCCACAGGCCAATCCTGCACCGAACCTGTTTTTAACAAACTTTATGTCTAATCTAATATTTTTGGGTGTTCTGAATTTAGTAGTGACTTTCGTTTCTCAATCTGAGGCTCTGTTTTAAAAAATCACTTTTTCAAATGAATGTATCGAGATCTGAAAACGATCATCTAAAAAACCAGTTGATCAACAGAGAACTTTTCTAGCATCATTAGCTCAACATAACTACTATATCGAGATATGGGGTTTCATTGCCTTGTTTTCTCTCATTTTTCAAAAAAAATGGAATTTATTGTGAAAAGTAAAATTTCGTGATTTCATTAAATTAAATTATTTGAATAATTATTTCAGTGAATTGTGAATTTGTAACACATTGTAGATTGCACTGAATATTTTGCATATGATTTTGTGTAAGTTTTATACTTAGGATTTGATTAAATCAAAAGAATTGAACTGTCAAATATTTTAAGTATAAAATAGATTTCTATTTAAAAATGAGAGTATGTCTAGAATATTAAACCACTGCATGGTTGTTTGTGACTCCACATATTGCACATTTCATGTGATCATACATGAGAATCATCTTAGGTATATAGCAGTATTGTAGTCAGCAGATTAGTACACCCGTCTTTGGTACGAACCTGTAAACCTGCGCAGGGTTTGTTTTCTGATTATCTCTACTCGGTAAGTGTAGGCATTCGGTGCCCCTCCAACTCAGTAGGATTAGACATATGGGTATCCCTCCAATTTTCAGAGATAGATATCAAGTAGGGAGTACTTAATACATGTAGTATAAGTTACTCTAATCGTGATGAGAGGATGAGAGCTCATGTGATATGCATTATGCTTGTTTAAATTATGGTTTTCAATATGTTTTGACCTTGATATCTGGTCTTGGTATTTAGCATGATTTTCTGTAATGGTTTTCTACATATATTTTGAATACTTAATATTTATAAAATACTTTTTAGTACTACTAACCACGTAGTTGTTTTAAGAATAATAAAAAGGTTTTTCCAAAAGGGTAATTGGATAACTTATCGGAGTATTTTATACTCACCTCTCATACTTTCTCTATGGATGGTGTCCAATGTGACATTGATAATCAACAAGTGGATTAAAAGGCCATCTTTTACTTGTAGTTCGTGATTTAGTAATGCTAGAAATGTGGATTTAAGGCTTATGTTTATGTCTTGTTAAATAAATAGAGTATGCTAGCATTTGAACTAAGTATGCTACTTTAAATATGTCTGTAAATTATATATGTCATACAAGCTTGATATTGAGGTGTGAATGATGATGCTTGATTAACAATCTGAATTTGATTTTTCTAATAATTATTCAATCTATATCTATTGGTAACTATGAACTGTGGGATAGATTCATTGGTTGGAATTCTAAATATTTTTTTTAGTTGTGTTGTTTTAAAAATTCAAAACTCTTTAGACTTTTTCTTTATAAATTAGGGAATTTCCAATTCTAGTGAAATTTCTCTTCTGCCACTGTCTTGAAATTTTAGTCATGACAATAGAAACAAAATAAAATAAATAAAATAAAATAAAAAAGAAAAAACAGCATTGTATTTGTTGGCATTACAGGAAAACTAAGGCATAAAGTCAAATGCTGCAGGTTGTATTGTATAAAGAAGATGAATGCAAGCTTAATCAACAAGTGTTTCACGAGACAAATTAAGCTGCAGATCGCTTTAAACAGATCATGCAAAATTATTATTTATTAACTCAACTTTATGTCTTTGTTTTAAGATTACTTTCTTTTATATATGCATTGCCACGATATGAATATCCGACACTACTATATAAATATTATACGTTTACATCATAAATAAAACCCATCCCCTATGATCAATCTTAACCTAAACAGTAAACACCAACCTAATGATGCATTGTTTAAGATCACTTGTACGAAACCCTACACCAATAATTTGTAATATGTAAGCGGAGATTCTCTCTTCCCCGCATATATATATAAATATGCTTTAATTAATAATATACTAGTAAGAAATGGCAAATATTCCCCACAGAACGTGTACCGATGTTTGTCCTCTTGTGCTGGTTCAATGTCTTTGAGAAGCCAATATATATCAGCATTCGGTGATCAAGAACAATGAATATATAGGTTAGACGGTGGTGTATTAAATATGAATAAAACCAATTAGCAGCGGGGGGAAAAATGCATCTTTGTGTATATTTATAACATATATTTGAACCTTATAACTAGCATCAGCTATTTTTATTCCTCTTACGAAAAAATGGTTCATGAAGTATTTGTATAACCACATAGTATTATAAAATTCTAAAATAACACCAACGTGGTTGAATTTATCCCCTTCAAGAAAACGACGTGATGAAAACTAGGGGTGGATAACAAGGCGATTTTTGGGCGGTTTCATTTTTGTCCCCTTTTCTAAAACTTCAAACCTTAATTGCCCAATTATATGTGGGTTCGGCGGATTTTTAGTCGACAGTTCTAGCTAATTTGGTGCGATTTTTGGCCGTTATATACCTAAAATTAGGTAATTATTTTTTTAAAAAAATCTACATCATAAAATAAACAAAATTTTCGTCAAATAAAATGTGAGCCATACTAATTTATCAAATAAAAAGGTTTTATACCTACCAATTCATCACAAACCATTTCAAATATTTTCTTAGAATACTAACTATAACAGAATTTTATATTCATTTTGTAAAAACCCGGATTTTTTGGAGGGTAATTTTGATATTTTACCAAGTTTCCGGATATTATATTGGAGGGATTAATTTGTAAAAATTTTGGACAGAAGGACTAAATTAAAAATTTTGTGGACGGAATTAAAATTTTGAAAAATTGCACAGTCCCATATATTCCAACTCATGTGGGTATACTTTTTCCCAGTCACTCTCTCTCTCTCTCTTCCTCACCCGACTCTCTCTCTCTCCCTCACCCGATTCTCTCTCGCTCTTGCTTGGCCAAAGGGGAAGGAGAAGGCCACACTGCCTCCCGCCGCCGTCCGCCCGTGCAGCCCACCGGCGAAGATGAAGAAGACAAAGTGGACCGTTTCGGATTTCTCGCCGTCGGCGACGATTCCGTCCACTATTTGACCTCTAACTAGGCTCGTTGGATTCGTATAGTCGTAAGGATCGTCAAAGTATATACATCTTAACCTCTTACTGCCCGAATCAAAAGTTGCCATTTTTGGAATATTTTGAACTTGAGTTGACTTTTTTATCTAGCCGCTGGATTGTGTTTTTGTTGTCATTTTTGGATTGTACTCAGAAAATGGAGAAGTTTGATATATATATTACCTATGTTTGGCGAACGGCACGAAAATCGAAATCAGATGGCTAAGATTTATCTCGATTTGCGTACCACCGGTCCGGTGTAGGCCCATACTCAAATTGGACAAGTTATGTGTCTAACCTAGCTATTTTGGGTGCTAAGAATTCAGTGAAAAGGTCCGTTTATGGAATTGAAGCTTTATTGAGAAGTTGGTTTTTTACAAGAGGACGATCGAGGGCTTAGAATTGGTTCCCAACCCTCCAGAAAATTGTCGATGATGCCTTAATGATTCAATAGCGTGAAATTGCAATTCATGTGAGGTAGGGATTCGGTTATCTTTATTTTATACTATTTTCGAATAAAATTTATTTTCTATAACATATAAGAATAAATGCGATTTTTTGGCTCTCTTGAACATATGTGATGGATTGTGATGGTATGATATACATATGTATATACTGTATTACTCTGAAGATTTTCTCAGTGCAGGTTATTTTTGGTATATCAAAAATAGGGCTGTTATGCTATCCGTTTTTCTATAAAAACCTAATATACTTATTTTATTAAAAATCCAGAGCACTAAGTATACCTAATAGTCTGTCTGACATATGGATGTCCCCTCCGGGTATGGGCTTAGGTGTCAGGCAGGCTGTTGGGTATACTTAGTGCCATCATCCTGAGTTTCCATAGATGAGAAGATATGAGGTGATGGGTAAGGGTTGATTTGTGTCATATGCATCTGAATTGAATGATTTTAATTGTACTGATTTATTTATACATATATGTGACAATTTCCATATTTGGATTATCATATATGTATGTATTGGATTTAAACTAACCATGTAAGAACTTTCCATCTCTAAAATATTTTTGATTGAGGTAATTGTTTTTCCTAATGGGTATTTTATACTCACTCCCTTCCTCTCTTCCTCAGGTGGTGTCCAATGCGATTTTGGGGATCAAGAGGAGTAAGAGGACATTAGAATTGCAGTTCGTTATCTTGGTAATACTTGAAGCGTGATGTTGTGGTGTTTGGATTGTTTGAGTCTTGTTTTAGCATTGAACAAAGATTACTACTTTCTATTTTGTCTGTGAACTCATGTATGCCATTCTGATATCTGTTCTGACATGGATGATGATGATACTTGAACATATATTTTGATTTAAGTTCTTTTAGTTATTTATTCGATCTATGTTTAATGGTATATACGAACTGTGGGAGAGGTTCACGGGATGGAATTCCAAATATTTTATTTTATTCAAAATGGACTGTTTATAAAACTGAACTTTTTAGGCGTTTTCAAATAAAACAAGGAATTTCTCATCATTACGAAATTCCCCTTCTGCCACTAGCCCGAGTTTTGGGTTGTGATAGAAGATTTTTGGTATCAGAGCTTAAGTTTAAAAGCTCAGACATATCGCCATTAAATTAGATTGAAGTTGATTTTATGACAAGCATGCATCATTATCTCACTAATAGTTTGGCATATTATTTCAGACTTGTAAGGATGCCTCTAACAAGAGTTCCAAGGCACCAGCCAGGTGCCGAATCTCCTTGTCCAAATTTTACTCATTTGATCGAGGCAATGCAGTAGGCATTCATCCAGATGAGTAATCCAGACTATCAGCCTCCAGCTCTAAAGGAACGCTAGTTGGATCAGGCTGATCATCTCTAGCAGTTCATGCATCTCCAGCCAGGGTAGTTTGATGGTAAGCCAGGAGCTCTCATGGAAATTGCTTGGTTGCGTGAAATTGAAAGGCACTTTCGGGCTCTTAATACTCTAGTTGAGTTTTAGGTTGTGTTTGCTATTACCCGTTTAGCAGGAGTGCCATTCATTGATAGGAATAGTAGAACGGATGCAAGATATAGTGAGTCTGACTTGGGAAGACTTTGAATGGATTTTCAAGACCCAGTATGCCAATGAGTATCAACAAATGAAGTGGTGAACCAGTTTGAGATGTTAATTCAAGGTAATAGAATGGTGAATGAGTACCTGATAGAGTTCACTAAGTTGGCAAGTATTGCTCTTAGACTGGGTACGAGTGAGAAACACTGAGTTGCCAAGATTGTAGTGGCTGCCCAACGGGCAAAGGCCATCGAATAAGGATTGGATTCCAGGAGGAACCGGCGGAGAGGTAATGACAGGAAAGTCACTAGAAGGAACCAGGGGCAGTGGTTAGCCCAAGGTACTCCGAACAGTAGGAGCTCGAACAGCAGTGGTTCTTCAGGAGGTGGCAGAGGTAGTCCGTATAGAGGATGTTTCGTTTATGGCCAACAAGTTCATCGGAAGAAGGAGTGTCCTAACCGTCTGTAAAAATCTCCTCTTTGTCTGGGAGGACCATAAAGGAGCCAGTTTGGTTTTGTTTCTTATCAGAACACCTAAGTAAGGCCACAACAGTCACAGGGTATTCGCAGGCTTTTACTTCCCCTCAGCCTTATCGGCATTAGTACCACCCTCAGGGTTTTACTCAAAGTTTTCTGATTCCTCAGGCCTCAGGGAGTTAGGATGGGCGTAGATATGGCAGTAGTGGTCCTAGATCCAGTAGTAGCCGTCCGGGCTAGGGAAGAAGCAATAAGGGGAAAAGAAAGGTGACTGGCCAAGCCTATACTTTTATTGGGGTAGATGACACTCAGGATCGCACTAACCGAGGTGTTGTTGATGGTATGATCCTTCTTTCACACTCTTAGGCATATGTTTTATTCGATACTGATACATCCCATTCATTTATATCCTTATTGTTTGCTCAACTGTTGGGGTTGGAAATTTCTGATTTGGATCATGTATTGACGTTAGGTACATCTTTAGGAGGAGTAGCTGATATGTCTAGTGTGTGTAAGTCTTATCGGGTTGTGGTTTGTGATAGAAAGCTTCTTGATGATTTGATTGTGTTACTGATGGGACAATATGACTTGATACTCGATATGGATTAGTTGTCGAAGTATCAAGCCGTTGTGGACTGTCACACGAAGCGAGTGACTGTTTTTCCTAGTGATAGATATCCCATTGTCTATCAAGCTAGAATGAGTCTGTTGAAGCCTAGTCCTATTCTGAAAGCGTGCATGGGTGGAAGGAAGACACTCGAGTGTTATGAGAACTTGTTTGCTATGGATGGCGAGGTGAAGACGGACAATCAAGACCCATGGATTCTGGTAGTGTATGAGTAATCGGAGGTGTTTCCTGAAGACTTACTGGGGTTACCACTTGATAGGGAGATCGAGTTCTGTATTGAACTAGTTCCTGGAGCTCAGCCATTTTCTATTCCATCCTATCGTATGGCGCCTGCTGAGATGGAAGAATTAAGAGAACAGTTGGATGACCTACTTTCCAAAGCTTCATTCGCAGTAGCACTTCTCTTTGGGGTGCTCCTGTTTTGTTTGCGAAAAAAGCTGATAGTTCGTTGAGACTCTGTGTGGACTACAGGAAGTTGAATCAGTTCATAATGAAGAACAAGTATCCTTTGCCAAGGATAGATGAGTTGTTCGATCAACTCGGTGGCTCAAGGTTCTTCTCTAAGATCGATTTGAGATCCGGTTATCATCAGGTGAAGATAAGGGAGGATGATATACCTAAGATAGCATTCAAAGTCAATATGGTCATTTTGAGTTTCTGGTGATATCGTTTGGTTTGACGAATGCTCCCGCAGCATTTATGGATTTTATGAATCAGGACTTTAGGCCGATTTTGGACCATTTTGTGGTTGTGTTCATCGATGACATCCTGGTGTATTCTAAGACTCGAGATGAGTATGCCGAATATCTAGAGATAGTACTTTAGACCTTGAGAGATCATCAATTGTATGCTAAGAAATCGAAGTGTTACTTTTGGATGTCAAAAGTGAAGTTCTTGGGGCATATGATTTCTTATTGAGGTATTTCAGTCGATCCCACTAAGATAGAAGTTGTTTTGGAGTAGGAGAGACTGATAAATGTGACAGAAGTACAAAGTTTCCTTGGATTGGCAGGCTACTACCACTGTTTTGTGCAAGATTTTTTGAGGATCGCCTTGCCTTTGACGAAGTTGACCAAGAAGGATGTCAAGTTTGTTTAGGATCACGAAAGTGATAAAGCTTTTATCAAGTTGAAGTAGAGTTTAACCACTACACCTGCTCTTACTATTCCTGACAGTAACGAGCCTTATGTGGTGTATACCGATTCTTCAAAGATGGGTTTAGGATGTGTATTGATGCAGAATGGTCAAGTTATGGCTTATGCTTCTCATCAGTTGAAACCACATGAGAAGAACTATCACACCCATGATCTGGAGCTTGCAGCAATGATCTTTGCATTGAAGATTTGGTGATGTTACTTGTATGGTGTGAAGTTTGACATATTCTCCAATCATAAGAGTTTGAAGTACCTTTTTACCCAAAAGGATTTGAACTTGAGATAACGAAGATGGGTTGAGTATATGGAGGATTATGACTTTGACCTATAGTATCATCCTGGTAAGGCCAACGTTGTAGCTGACACACTGAGTAAGAAGCCTCATAGTGTACTGGTTGCACTAGTGTTTGAAGAGTGGAAGAACTCAGTTGTGATTGGTGACTACAACTTGCAGTACCTTGAGAATGAAGGTGTTGCATGCCTGAGCAATATTGTGATTTCACCATCTCTTCTCCAGACTGTCCAACAATGTTAGTGGCAAGACAAGGAGTTAAGGACAACCTGGAACCGACTTCAGAATGGTGAACAGTTAGAGGGCTGAAGCACTCATAGGGAAGGGCTTTTTCTTTTCAGTGGGAAATTGGTTGTAGCTAATGATACTAATCTTCGAGAAACCATTCTAACAGAGGCTCACAAATCAAGGTTCGTAGTACATCCGGGTAGTACCAACAGGACTTAAAGCGGCAGTATTGGTGGAAAGGGATGAAGAAGAATATAGCTACCTTTGTAGCTAAGTGTTTGACTTGTCAGTAAGTCAAGGCTGAACTCCAAAGTCCAGTTGGATTACTTTAGCCATTGCCAATTCCAAAATAGAAGTGGGACAAGATCACGATAGACTTCGTGACTCATTTGTCAAAGACCTTGAGGAAGAATGATGCAGTTTAGGTGGCAGTCGATCGGTTGACAAAGAGTGCTTACTTTATACCGATCTGAATAGACTACTCACTTACTAAGCTCAGTAGACTGTATATGGAGAACATCATATGCTTGCATAGTGTGCCTTCATGCATAGTCTCCGACAGAGATCCAAGGTTCACTTCTAAGTTTTGGAGAGCCTTGCAGAAAGCATTAGGTATGCAATTGGATATTAGTACGACTCACCATTCGGAGTTAAATGGTCAGTCTGAAAGGACCATTCAGATTCTTTAGGACATCCTACATTGTTGCATACTAGACTTTGGTGGCAACTGGGATGATCATCTTCCTTTGGTGGAATTTGCTTATAATAACAATTACCAGACCAGTGTGGATGTGGCTCCATATGAAGTGTTGTATGGAAGGCCGTGTAGGTCATCTTTATGTTGGGCAGAACCCGAAGAGCGTGTTACTCTTGGATCTGAACTGATTAAGGAGACTACTGAGAAGATCAAGGATATCCAGGAGAGACTCAAAGAGATTCAGAGTCACTAAAAGAGATTCAGAGTCATTTTTAGTTCCAAACAAGATTTACAAACTGGTAGAGTACCAACTTTTAGCTCTTTTAAATGACCATCCTTTACAAGTCTATTTATCCTATCTAGATTAATATGCCCTAACCTAAAAGCATGTATATTTTGGATATTTTTTGAATTAATAAAATGACATTTTTCTATTTGAATTTGTACATAATTGGTATGTCATTAAATATCAGAAAATCCCTGATTTATTTATGTGACCATAAATTTAGCATATAAGTGTTATATACATGAGGATTAAATTTACGGATAATAAACTAAATATAGTCCGTAATAATTAATTAAAGTTTGGAATCTTTAATTAAATATTATTAGTACGGTCCATTAACATTGAGAATGTAATAGTCTTATCCGGACTATTGATGTGTTGACATCACAATTGAGCTACTTTATATAATTTGATTATATAGGATTGGACCAGACATGATTTGAATCTTACATAAATTCCGTTAACTATTGAGAGTTTAAATAATGTCACTAAATATTTATATGTAGATCAATCTTATTCCTGAGTAGTTATAGACTCCTATTTATGACATTATGTTCTTTGACATACTTGTTAAAGGTTTATTTTTAAATAAATTGAAATACTTGTATTTTGGGAATATGATGAGATGAGTAGCTGGGAATGTAACTTACGGATATGTAATCCATTCCTTCCATTAGGAAGCTAGAAAGATGATTCTCTTGTGTATTGATTCAGGACTTGAAGTACTCAATTTATAATAGATTGATAAATTAATTGTTCATTAGAGAATCAATGGTACATAAGGATAAAGATGTAATTAGAGAGGTAAACGGAATATAACCTAGCTCCAATTATGAATTGTCTATGGAGGATTAAACTGCATGTAATGATTAAATCGATGGACTGCTCACTGTAATCTGAGTAAATTAATTCTGTAATTTCAAGAGTACAATTCTGGATTTTTAGTGAAGTAATACTAGAATTAATAAATTAGACAAATTAATTAAAGAGTTTAATTAATTGTCATAATTTGTTGGAGCTTGAATTACAAGTCCATAGGTCCCAAATTCTACCTCTTACAAACATTATACTGGATATTACATTATTTCTGTTACTGCACATTTTGTCTAGATAAATAGTATATCTATATGTAATTAATTTTTATTAATTAATTAATTAATTTAAATTTATGGAGAGATAAGTTTCCTAATTTGTTTAAATTTTGAATTTAAAAATATCTAATGATCAGATAATTAGATAAATAGAAAATTGAGAAACTGGCTAAAAGTGAAACACTCTTTCTTGAATGAGTGAATTATCTGCTAATATATATATATATGCATATATATATATAAGTTTACATTTAATATATATAAAAAAAATGGTTAGTAATATTTTTTAAAAAGGATATTTATATATTAATTTGATTAATATATTATTTATTAAATAGTTTAATAAATGTATATATATATATATATATAAAGGAAACTCTAGTAGTTAATAAGTAGAGACTACATATTGTTTTCTACTGAGCCTCCATAAATTTAAGAGAAAAAGAAGAGAGTTTTCCTATTCTCTATAGAATAAATCCTTACAATCTCATGTGTTGAGAAAATTGTAAGGATATAAAGTGTGAGTTTAAGAGATTATACGTAACGCCCACACATTCATCCAGTTGTGTTTGAGACTTGGATTGGAATATCGTAGTTGAGAAGATAGTAAAGCTATGATCCGCTGATAGGCTATAAGAGGTATTAGATCTATTCTCTTTGTATGTTCCTAGTTGTTATGAATTAATACTATTTGAGAAACTTTTTGAATATTCCTGGACCAAACTTTCGCTGCGAAAATCGTTTTTAAATCCAACAGTGTAGCATATACCTCAACTCTAATTATCCCACTCATTTAATAATTTTAATAATCATATTCCGAATAATGCAAAATGCAAACACCTATTTTTGAAAGAATGATACAACTTCGCTCATGTAATCTGTTGCTTAAACGTACGAGTCATATTCATATCGTCTTCTCGATACTTTCCGTCATAAGTTAACCCAAATAAACTAATTCAAACATATTTGTAACTTTAAAATGCAAAAACTTTTCAAATCAAACAAAAGCTCCATATAGTTGAAAAGAGAATTAATTTTGTCAAACATATGTAAATCATAACTTAATACGATTTAAATAAAGTTTAAGATATGCCATACTGAGGTCTCAGTAGGTGGGCAGGGTGAAAATTGGGTGTTATGAAATTTGATAAAACAAATCAGGAATATATATATATATATATAAATATATATATATATTTTTCGCGAAGATGATCTTATTGTCCCCTAATTTGAAATTTCAAACTCCTTACTTTTTTGTGGAGAAATATTATTAATTTAATTTTCATCTACTTGAATATCATACACCGTAGTTAGTACATGACAATATGTATTTTCATCATTAAAAAATTTGAGGGTACATTTTTTAGGGGGGAAAAAAAAAAGATGATAGGTCTATTAATTTCTCACTTTACCACTACAGCAAAGATATAAATTAGTGATATAAACCTTAAAACTGTCAAAATAGTAGTATTTAGGGGCATTTGATGGATTATGTCATTATATCGTAAGGGTGTTGATCTTTAAAAAAAAAAAAACATCGTTTAAAATTTGGATTTGCCAATATTTTAAAAATGTCACTAAAATTTCTTTAGTGAGAATTTTCAAATGTTATATTTTTATTAATGACATTTATATTTAATGCAACTTAATTTTAGATTTAATGACATTTTAAAATTTTTACTTATTTATTTACAAATTATTGATAATTGTAGGAATTGGGACAAAATGAAAAGCATAAATTTAAACATAAAGATACCCTCTTTTTAAAAAAGAAAAAGAAAAAAAAAAAGGAGGAATATAGAACTCCTACATTTCTCTCTATTTATTATAAGCAGGTTTATTCTCATCCCTTTCTCTTAGTGCATAATTGTTAAACTTAGTGCATAATTGTTTAAACAATTTGTTTACACAAGTCTCTCTAAATGTTTTAGAAATAATTTAAATAACCCTTTTTGCCTCTTTTTTGAATACAGTTCTTCTTAAACCCTGATTTCTTTGTAGATGGTATAAGTAAGAACTCGAATTTCTTTGCAGATGACATAAGAAAGCATAACCCAATTAAGTGACTAATTCAGAAGATTGTGATCACAGAATGGTAAAGGTTTTTTTTTCTCCTGTTCACTCTCTTTAACCTAGTCAACAATTAATATATAGGCCATAAGCTATTTAAACTTTTATTTCTCACATAGAATGAAATCATTGTATTTCAGTAAGCATATGTATACATCTTTTTTTTTTTTTAATTTTTAGTTCATATGCATTTTACTTCTTTCTTCTTTTTCTTTTATTCCCCTTCCCAAAGTGGTTCAACAACCCAACATAAACTTTGTTTTAGGTCTAAGAAGACTTATTTTATTTTTTCTTTTTGACAAAGAAAAAATTAGTTTATGAAAAAATAAAATATTGTTGAGGAAACTAAAAAAACTAAGGAAATTAGGTAAAATACCCCATTTTAGTAGGGACTTTTAGATAATGCACCCCTTTTTTAAAAAAAATTAAACTAACACACTCCTTTCGATTTAGGTTGAAAAGGCTCGACAAAGTATCTAGTAACTCAACCAAAAAAGTAAAAATAGAAATAATAAATGTAATAGTGCTAAGTGCTAGATAAAGTATCAAAAGTGCTAGACATAGCATTAAGCGATGTCGAGTTACTTAACATATCAAGTACTAGACAAAGTATCGAGTAATTCAACTCTCATGTCTAACAAGATCTAAACCTTTGATGGGATAACTACTAAGAATAGTTTTTCATTTATAATAAACTTAAAACTTAAAAATGGATATTTACCAAAAAACTGTCGAGAAGAGAGAGAGAGAGAGTCAAATTAAGAGATAATTTAGAAAAAAAAAAAATAGGGATTTTGAAAGTAAAAACTAAATTTTAATTAAGAGCAGTTTTTAAAATAATACGAGAAAATTATATAGAGTGCTGACATTATAGAACCACCTTTTATAATTTATTACATTTTTTTGTTAAATTAGTTAAAATACAAGTTGTATCGAATGTATTTAATTAAATTAAAAAGGAAAAAGATTTTCCTTTAAATAAAATGAAAACAGATTAATATGAAAACTAAAGAATTTATTTTTAATTTTAATCAAAAGATGAATTTCATTTCATTAATAACAATAAATACAATCATAAATCTAATACAAAGATCATATTACAAATAATTCATACTAACTAACGATTAGGCATCTAATCATGCACGAAACATACATAAATGATGTGCACATAAATTCACGTAGCACATATTAGAGCTCCACAATAGATATCTATTTAGCTCATTCAAATCATCATCGACTACTAGATCAACTAATATTAGAAAAAATCTTTGACAATATAAGATCTTCCAAATCTAGATCTCAATAAATTTAGATCTCGAAGAATATTCATCTAAAAATAATAGTAATAAAAATAAAAATAAATAAAATATGTACAAATTTAGAATTTTAGGTGAGACAAAATTTTCATCGATTTAGATGTATAATACCATTACTTTCATATATACAGAAAAATTATTAAAATGAAAATATAAAAGAAATTACCACGAAATAGAGATCCAAAACTGGATTTTCGTCCTGTGGGTTAATCTATGGAGGCTACGGTTTCAAATCTATGGAGGCTACGGTTTCAAAGAAGGAGAAGGATTCTCTATGAGAAGAAAATAACAGGCCCTAAAATTATTTTACGAAATTAATTTCCCTAAGTCATAAATTAGTTTTTTAAGTAGAAACGACTTCCTATTTAATGAACTATCTCAAGAATAAACTCGTATTAGAAAAAAAAATAACCAAAAGAAAAATGAAACATAAGAATCAGTTTACATTAGTTCATTCAACTATATTAAATTGTTAGAATGTTGAGTATAGTAATTAAAATAAAAACTTTTTAAAATTTTAAACTAAAGGTGTGTATTTTTTTAAAGGTGGAGGGTTGAAAAATTTAAACTTAAGCATCAAATAAATAATTTAAATTTTTTAAAAAATTTTAATTTCCAAAATTTTCAAATAAATTGGAATTCCGAAAATTTACCATATTATTAAATTTAAACAAATTTAAAATAAAAACTAATTCAACCACCACTAAGTTGTATCTTTTCTCATCTACCATGCAATGTGTCTTCACTCTCTCTACTAACTAGTGTGTTTTCATCCCCTCCACCAACTAATGTATCTCTCTGGATTAAGTCTTGCTCTAAAAATTTCACCCTCTGTTTTTTCAAAGATTTTCATCTTCTATCTTTTCTAACGCAAATGTAATCTTAGGAGTCATCTTCAAGTTTCTATTTCATATTTCTTTTTGTAAGCTAGTGATTTGTTTTGGTTTTATTAATTTCTTTTACACTTCTTTGGATTATTTATTATCTTTACTGATAACAAAGGGTTCGTCTTATACTACTCGTTTCTATAGAAGGAAAATAAAAACAAAAAATTATTTGGGCAACATGAAATAAAAAACAGAAAAGAGGTAAAGGAAAACATGTGAATTTGATTTATCAGTATATCTCCTCTCTTTGTTTTTTATTTATATAGGAAGCTTCTATATTATTTTTAATAACCAAATTTTATTTCTCTTTCTTTTGTTTATGTTTCAGGAACCGAGACATACTAATGAGATTGGTGAGTGGACTATCTCAGAAAAATCAAGAACTCACCTCACCATTTTAGCAGAGTATTTGTATTTGTAGCCTTAAATTATTATTATTGTTATTATTATTATTATTATTATTTTTAAATTATGAATTAATCTAAACTGATTTTTTTATTAATAAATATTTATTATTTATACTTTTCTAGCCTTTTATTTTATGGTCAATATCACATTGGAATTATTTCTCTGATTAAAAAAAGTACCAAAAGAAATCATAAAAATTAATTAAATTTGTTTACATGCAATAAGTATGACTTTTTTGTTTTTTAAAATAAAAAAGGCGTAAGGTTGAAGAACGAGACGACGGGATGTGACGTGTTCAAAATTAATTGTTATGAAAACATTAGATGGGTGAGAAGATAAATTTCTTTTAATATTTTACCCTGGCTAATTTTTAAAAAAGTGTGGTAAAAGAAAACGTTTTCAGTTTAGTGATCGGTCTCTCTTTAGTAGATTAAATAGGGATGGTATAAATTCCTAATACATCAACACTTAAACCTATTATTGCATAGGGTGAGTTAGCAAACAAGTATCTTCTAAAACACATATCTAACCTATTATCATAGCAAACAAGACTCTTTCAAAATACATATTTACAAAAATACTTATATTTTTAATTTCTTTACAAATAGTCTTTCTCAACAATACATCGGTGCTCAACTCCTCACTCAACAAGCTCAATAATCATGCAAAAATAATATACTACAAAGAGTTTTAAAATATGAAAAAAAAAAATTTTGTTAAAACTCACTTTCAAAAAAGTCCTTTTCACCTAATTTGAATTTAATTTTGCGTACTCAATGACATGGGCAGTACCAGTTATCTTTTTTTTTTTTTCCTTTTTTTCTAAATGGCAAATATAGTTACCTAGTTTGTCAAATAATAAATATAGTTTTCTAGTTTGTTAAATAATTATGTTATCGAAAAAAGAAATCACTCTAATTGAAAACTATATAAAAATATCTTTGTTTTTTCCTTCAAATATATAAACATCTGATATAGTTGTTGAAATTATTACCCATTAGATGTTGGCTAATTCATGAAAATAAAAGAAACAAAGTGTACAAAGTGAGTGTTGATATACAGTCCATATATAAGGCGTCAAAAGCCCACGTGAAGGCAAAAGTGAACTCAATAAAGAAGAAAGTACTTAATTAGTTACAACCTCTCAATGTTTGATATCTTGCATACATCATAGGACGTGTGTGCATTTAGTACTAAACAACTATTCTTATTCATTTGTATTAAATAGCCCTGTGATCACTTTATTTTGATGATATAATCTTATTCATTTGTATTAAATAGCCCTGTGATCACTTTATTTTGATGATATAATCCGTGGCCAAAACTTCGAAGAAAAAGGGAAAAAAGGTAAATGGTAAAATATCTTTTTCTTCAATTTTTTATATTGTTTTTTTTTTTTGATTAGTTTTTCTTCCATGGAAAAGGACATAGATAGGACTAGTTTTTTCCTAGTTGATATTTTTAGAAATTACAAGTTTTTTGAACAAGGGTAGAATCAATTTTTTGACTTTGTACGATTGGATGGAAGAGAGAAATAAAAACATTCCAAAATTTTCATTCTAGCTATTTTTTTACTCTCTTTCATTTCTTCTCTTTCTTCTACGTCATTTCACTTCATTTTCTTTATTATTGTAATGATCTTTCTCTCTTCCTCTCTGTTATTTTTCTTCCAAATTGAAGCTTTCAGAAACTAAGAAAAGATTTAAATATATCCGTTAAATATTAGGGAGTGCTGGCATTTAAGGGTAAGATAAAATATGTATTTCATTTAATGAAAGTTTTGATATTGTTTGATAATAACTTATCAATGTTTTGAAGGAAGTCTATAATAGTAATCTACAAATTATTGTGCTGAACTATTATTATTTTTTATTAAACTATTCATCGTCTTCATAATGGTAATCTAGACGACACAGATCAAGTAATCCTTGCCACGTGGTCGATGACCGTAGGTCAAGTAGTGAGAGAAAGAACTACTCGACTTGGGATCAAGGACTACTAGGCCCCTAGTCATGTACTGGTCAAGTAGTGACTTGAGGTCAAGAACTACTTGACCTAAAATAACAGGCAACAAAAGTATAAATAAGAATTTAGATAGGCGACTTTCTCGTCCTTCTTCGGTAATGGAGACTTGGATGAGCTCTTCTTCCATGGTTATGAAGACTTAGATAGTGACTTTCTCGTCTTTCCGGCTAACGTCATGGCTAAAGATTTTGCCTACTCCTTCTTACCTTCAACTGATTTAGTTTGTGTCATTTTGAGACTTTCTGCATTCCTTTAGATGAGAAGAATTGATTGAAGAGCTTAAATACATACTTAGATGAATGATTTTTGAGTTTAAGAGTAGTTTTTGTAGTCAGCATAAGAAACTCTGTATACTTAATGACAAATAAATCATAGTCCTGGTTAAGAAAAGAAAAAGTTAAATTAACTGAATGAACTGATCAAGTAAACAACATATAAAATATAACTTTGTAAGAAAAATAACAACTCATGAAATATATAAGGATTTAAATATGACACTAAAATATCCTTAAATTAAATTAAAGTTACCAATTTTTATGCTCCAAACTTCAAAATAAGCACTTCGAACTAAGGATTCCTGCAAAACAAAGACACTATTAATCATTGAGGCCTTTGTACTATCCAACGTCCTTAAAATTAATTCGCTCCCCCTACTAAAATAGTTGAGGTTTTTTTGTAAGTGTTAGTTTTCTAGGATACAATAACAAAAGATAGCGAGTGAAGTACTGACATCCCTACTCTATGAATTGAAAACTTGTAGTACTCTTTTCACTCAAAGATTTCTAAAACTAGAATATAAGAATTTTGAACTAGAAACTAATTGCTAAAATACTCAAAAAAAAAAAACTAGCTGCTAAAGAGAGAATGAGAGAGAATAAAGTACAGAAGATAGAGCTCTAGTATGTGGAAATAAGAAAGTAAGGGTCTACTTATATAGTAAGCAAAATGAGAGGTTACAAAACCTAACTTGAATGCATTATAATGCCAATAATTTCGTTGTTACTTACTACCATCTCTCTAATATTTTTCAGGTAATACTTAACATTTATTAAGTAATTGAAATGGATGTTTTTGACTGTTTCAAAGCAATTAGAATAATAGTTTTTGAAACCAGATAGCCATGCTCTTTTCAGCTACAAGTCTGTTATTCAAACATTCTAGAAGCAAGCAAAATTGGATTTAAAATAGAGAACAAACTAAACTCAAACCGCAGTAAGAGGTTGGTTTAACAAGAGTTCAAGATCTTAGGCCGACATTTGTTTCCGCAAGTGTAGGCACACACAAGCCTATACAAATGAGACCTCAAGTCCAAATGGTTTGTACTAGGCACACACTAGCCCATGCAAAGGAGATCTCAAGTCCAAATGGTTTGCATTCCCCTATATGCACTTGGGAGAGCATCTTGACTATACATAGTTATACCCATAAAAAATACAACTCTATATTAAACACAAGCTTAAAAGCTTCCCACCAAATATAAGACAAGCTTTTTTTCAACTTTCTTCCTCTATTTTCTAGCACCAATAAATATATTTTGAGCATCAATTTCTCATTTACTCATACATCAATTTGGATATGTAATCTACTCATATAGTAGAATAAGTTATGTAAAGACCTTTCACTAACAGAAAGTGGGTCCTATTCAGATTTATGCTCCAAATTTGCTAATGAAAATGGAATTGTAACATTAATTTAGGTTTTATTATATATATGAGCTCTCAAGCCCACTTAATCCAAATTGCCATTTCAAATAAATGGTCAATTTCAAACAATCCTCCACATAAATATAAATTAATAAGAAGACTATATAGACTGTAAACTAAGAGATAAAGTTCAGTGATCGAAACCTATATCGGATAGAAAGGTGATAACCTTTGAACCTTCTCTTGTGAAAGTATATTTACTTTACGGATAAATCAGTAGACTATAAGTCTTTGAATTATTTGTCATTTATAAAAATAATGATATATTCCACACAGGATTCTTTTCTAATATTTCCAATTCTTACAGTTATGTTCATTTTGTCCTTGAACATTTGTCTAGTTTTGCAAGAGTTTCTAAGTAACTAAGCCTTCATAATTTCCCTTTGAAGTAGCCCCACTTCTCTCTCACATAAGTAATTTCTTAGTTAAGAGTAACCCACATTACTCTGTTCGGTCTTCCAGCACATAAGAATCATTCAAAGCTACTGCTTATCCTGTTCCTTATATGCATCATTGTTTTCATCATAGGAATGGACATGAGCGTAATACCCTAACAGGTCTCATAGTGATCCAACTAAGTCTTTACAATTTAATTGCCTCTTTAAACCTAGATCTTAGGATCTCTAGTCAACTAGATTGGGTTTTCATTATATTGACTTTTATTTTATAGGCTTTAGTCCTATTCCTCTCAATTATTTGTTAACTAACTCTCTGTTTAACTTTTTGGTTAGCGAATTCGCAAGATTATCTTTAGGCTTCACTTAGTCTATAGAAATAATTCTAGTTAAGAGTAGTTGTCTAATGGTATTATGTCTACGATGAATATTTTTAGACTTACCATTATACATGTTACTCTGTGTCTATCCAATAGCATATTAACTATCGCAATGTATGGTTATTAGCAATACAAGTTTCAGTCAATCTGGAATATCTTCTAAGAAATGGTATAGCTATTCAATCTCTTCACCATATTTATCTAGGGCTATAAACTCAGATTCTATCATGGATCCAGCTAAAATAATTATTTGTTTCAAAGATTTCCATGATACAATTACCCTGACTAGTGTGAATATATACCCACTAGTAGACTTTGAGTCTTTTACATTAGATATCTAGTTAGTATCGTTGTATCCTTCTAAAACTGCTATATGAATATTTCACTCATAAATCAAGTATTTTTCTATTCAAATAATTATGAGTTCTCAAGTATTTTTGCTATTTAATTGTGTTTTTGTATTTTGTTATAGAAAAATAAAAAAATAAGACTCAATATAATATTTGGTACAAAATACCGGACAACTGACATAATACACTGAATGCTATGAATACCTTTCATAGCCTTCTTTGCTTGATATGAAATCTGAGAACTAAGTTCTAGCCAAGTAGCCCAAGACGACTGCATGGCCGTATCTTCCTCAACTTTACTTGTTGACCTATGAAGCTTCTTTGACTCATTTTGAGCCCTTGATCCGATTTTGAATGAACGGTCTTGACTTGGCCATATTATTTGAGGGATTTCGAGGGTTAAAAATCCTAGAGATAAAGGAGGCAAAGGGAACGAGGAGGTTAGAGGTAGAGATGTACAGTAAGCCAAGTCGACCTAGCATGGCCAACATTTAATTAGCCCATACAGGTTTCATACCATGCCTAGGCCTGGTCCAACTAAAATATGGATCTGGTCGGGTCAGCTCCACAGACACATCTCACATTTTATGCGAGGCTAAGTAGGTTATACTTATGCAGACCGAATATAGGCCACAATGTGTCTAATATCAAGTTTATTACTTAGCCTTAAATTTTATTATGTTTATTTAAATTATTTAATCACATAAATTAAATAATAATGCACTAATGAATTTTGTGGAGATGGTTACAGTAGAATACATACATGAAAGCCAAGTTTAACCATGTGTACCTAATAAAAAGAAAAAGATATACATTTCCAAATTCATGCATATAATTATTATTTAATGTGTTGAGTGTTTGATTAATTAATTTTAATATTAACATCTTAATATGTTAATTTAATAAGTAATATTAATTTTCTTTTTTCAAATATATGATAATAGAATAATTAGTATATGTTTATGTATTTAAGTTTAATTAGATATATAATATGACATATATGACTACTACCATTATTAATATGGTATGGACTTAATTAATTATATTTACTATTGGGCTTTAAATTTGGCCTAATAGGAGAATCCAAATTAAAGTTATTAATATGGCTTATTTATATTTAGACTATAATGCTTTAGTCCAACAATTACTTATCTTGATACAAGAAAGCCCAAATTAAAATTTCTAATACTTCTAGTCCAAATTATAGACTAAGTATTATATGTATTATATATATATATATATATATATATATATATTTGATTTAATAAAGTAACTTTAAAAAAAAAAAAAAAAAGAAAAAAGAAAAGAGGGAAAAGAAAAAAATAATTGACAACCTTTGCTACGTTGGCAATAAATTATATTAGGACTATTTTTATCATTTGTATATTATTATTTTGTTAATGGTGGAGTTGGCAAAACATGTTATGAGTTTACATTCCACTAGCTATTAAAGCAAAAGAAATTAATTAATAATATTAGAAAACAAAATAAATTTTGAAAGGTATAAAGATGGTATGATTTAGTACATTAACTATTTGAAAGGTGCATTCATTATATTGATTAAATGGATACTAAATGCAAATATGATGTTGTCTATATATTATATACCCATATGTTGTTATTAATATTATACTACTTTTATAAGTGGAAGAATATAGTCAAAATTAATTAATTTCATGATCAAAAGATATCAAATAAAAAAAAAAGAAAATAAAGTTAAGTAAGTGGTATAATTATTATTATATATTTTAAGTATATTTTATGTTCATAATAAGCTTATAAATAGGGCACTATCTTATAATCACAATCTACTTTCCTTCTATATTTTTTTCTATTTCTCTTTCTCTCATAATTGTGGTAGTCTATAAAGATGTCTAGAAGTTCTTTAAATTTTTCTTCAAGATTTAAGAAAAGAGTAATTCTTAGAACTCTTAGTCTTTCAATATTATTATATTTTACTACATTTAGGTTCAAATTCAATCTATGATATTTGGAATTAAAAATTTTGTTAAGGTCTGAAATTTTTATGAGAAGTCTTTCTAAATGTCTATTTAATTTTAGAAAATTTTACATTTATATTTTACTCCTATGACTTTATAGAACTCTTTTATACATGATGGTTGTCACCTAAGAGAAGCTGAAAAATAAATTTTATCGAGTTTGTTCTATGATTTTAGAGGGTAAAAATTTTTAATTTGAGTTGAAAAATTTTAAAAACATATTCATATATATGTTAACTCATATTTTGAAAAGTTTTCGATGTCATGATTTTATTCCTAATTATTATTAGATTTTCTTTATATATTATCTTTGTAACCAGTAAATCTGATATTTTTATTTATTCAGGATAATATTGTTAAAATCTTATCATATTGATTTTATTTAGGCTGAAAACTTTTATTAGATACTAATATATATGTCATAAGAGACTCAAAATATTTTTAGAATTTTTAAAAATATTTATAATTAATTATGATTTTCAAAATAACATATAGTTTTGTAAGTTAAGTGTTATCATAAATTTTAAGATATAACTTTAAGAATTATATGTGCTATGTAATAGTATAATTTGAATCCCTAATTTTTGTCTATGTGTAAAAATATGTTGGAGATGTTCTCTTAAAATATCAAGATTTTTAGATATATAGAAATAATTTTATAAAATTCAAAATTCATTTGGTGCTTTAATAGTTTTTATGAAATTTCAATTTATAGATTAGAAATTAGTAAAAGTATATGCAAAAACTTATTTAAAAATTCTAAATAATTTTTTATAACTTTATTTTTATGTTATAATATTATCTATAAAGTTTCAAAATAAATAGAATTTTGTACTAGAATCTAAAATTCTTTTAGTATGTATTACTTGTTAAAATTTTTACAATTTCTAGTTATATGAAACATGATTTTATAGTTATATGATATAAGTACTTTTTTAAGACATATAAATATGTTCCTAGTAGCATATATTAATATAGATAATAAATATTTTTGCATGAATATTAATAAAAAATGATAAAAGAGGCACGTGGTTACAACAAGGTCGAGTGTGTGGAATTTCACTACAAGCACAAATAAAATTTTGTAAAGACCTAAGGTAAATAAATCTTACCCTATATTTATATGAAAAGTTACGTGCTATTTGTGATGTAATTATGATTATACTAATATATTATTATATGTTCTGTAATAATAGTTGTATTAAGTATGTAAATATGTCATGAACATGTGCATACATAATTGCATGAAAAAAAAAATTATAATTTTCAATGAAATTAATTTTTTTAAAAGTACTATGTATCTAAAATTATATTTTAAGAAAAATACTTTCTTTAAGTGTATGTTAAATTCTTGAAAGGAGTGTGGGCAATTGACTGATTTATCCACAGTTATTATATTAATAACGAAAGTTTAAACTGCGATGCTAGTCATTGTAGTACGATAACTATATAGGATCCGAATAGTTATAAGGTTATATATGCTTATCATGACACTACTTTTATGATCCATCACTTCTGATAGATTTGGTATTATACTATCTTGAGCTCAAATATGAAAAGTTTATGAAATAAAAATATTTATGAACAAGATGTTTCAAAAAAAAAAGAAGATACATAGTTATGGTTCTAAAAGTATACTATTCATATGACATGGCATTCAATGCATGCATGAGATTTACTTAATAAGCGCAAGCTCATTCTATTTATTTAAATTTTCCAGGTGAGTAATAATTCCTATTAGAGGTTAGTTAGCGGTGGCAGAATCCCAAATGACAATAAAATATTTTAATCAATTTCATGTTCTTACTTTCAAGTATTTAATTATTTGACCAAAATTGAGTGTAGTTTTATTTTTATGAATTGTATGAATTTAATTTTTATTTTAAGACTTAATTTCAACTATGAAGTAAAATAAATCTTCATTAAAAAAATATTTTTTTAATTTAATTACGAATAATAACGTTTAAAAGAAAATGAAATTTTAAAAAAAAAATTGACTGATCTCCTGCTTTAATCTTATAAAACAAAACTATAATTTCACATTTCTTTTTAATCTAGATTTATGTAATGTTACAATGTGGGCTTAAATTTATTATCGTTCTATACTTTAAAATATCAAATAT
>JXTB01000724.1:5895-65996 GCA_002914805.1 Parasponia andersonii | reverse complement strand
CCATGCCTGTAGGTCTATGATTGAGACCCAACTCAGCTCCTACTATATATTTATATATATATATATATATATAACAACATATACTTTAAATAAATAAATAAACACTTAATACGGGATATGATTATTTTGTCCTACCATGTAAATGACTAAATTCCCTTAAAACTTTTTTTTGCTCTGGAAATTCCCTTAAAACTTTATAACTACGTACCAATACACGAATTGGTTGTTCCGTCATGGAAGCCAGCTGTGGTTGACTGATCCATACCCGCGTGCAATTTACTCCAAAAAACCTCTGTCACCTTCGTCTCCTACTTTCATTCCAAATTTATAATGCTAGTCGGGGTCCAGCATTTCAGCTCAATTAGGAACGAGTCAACGGATAAAAATAATTGAACATTGAGAAAATTTTACAGTTACCCTGCTCTCTACTTCTTCTATGACCTTTTTTTTTTTTTTTAAAGAAAGGTACAAAAGCTAATCTTTTTATAACTTGTTTGGTCTCTCACACTAATATAAATGAGTCATGTTGGGTTAATTACATGTTCTCTAGTTTCTATGAAATAGACCAACCCGATTTCCAGAACACAGCTTGCTTTTAGTAAAGCAAAGCATAAATTAAACGGGTTAAACTTAGTGGCGAGTTAAATTAATTGGGATTAACAAGGTCAGCCCAACCCAAAGCACGACCCCATGGCTCAATGTTTCCCGGCCATGTTGAGTAATCATATGATTATAATTGTAGAATGTTTCAAGAAGAAAGTCTAAATCTTGTTGTCTTCCCCTCCTTCTACCCCACTGTTGCCAGAATGAACAGGCGGTGATCATGATCACATTCCAATGCTGTCAACAAATAATCGCGCCATTGACAGAGTTTAAGCAAAGGAAAAAAAAAAAAAAAAGGATAATAAATCAGATGAAATTGCAATTTCTATTTATAGAGGAATATTTACATCATGTTTATCAAAATAATGGTAGATTAGTTGACTTGGGGCTATGGTTTAACCGTTTAATCCTTTCTTGAACATTCTTTTATAATTAGGACCACAAACATGTTTTTCCTATTTTATGGTTATGGAAGACAAAATCAAATATAGACGTGCATCCCTTTTGGATTAAATGCAGCTAATTTCTAAATACACTACGTTAGATGATTGCGTGTAAATCCTTTGCCTTGAAAATTTAGTTGTAAGTAACTCAAAAAGTCAACCAATCGTCGATATGTTGATTTTCTGAATCTGTAGTCTTTAACGCATCAAATTGGTTTATCCTTTCTCTTGCTATGAATTTGTGTTTGAATTTGTTATATTTCATATTTCTCATTCTTTCTAAGTGAAACTGGTTAGCCTAAACAATGTTGTTTAGTCCATGCATGTGTCATTAAATTAATGACCCCGAAAATGTAGCTTATAATGATATGAGTCGATGACCCTAATTCTTACACTAAATGTATAGTACTCCTTACCTATAGAGGAAATAGTATTCATTTTGTGTGTATGTGTACAGAGGATATAGTATTCATTTTGTGTATATGAGTAATTCCACTTGCATATTGTAAGTTTTTCTCGCGTGTGTGCGTAATTCATTCCACTTAAATATCACGTCCACATTTTAAAGCTCTTTTACATGACGTGGTAGGTGGGGGGAATAAAACACATACACTGTAAATGTCAGAAACATAATCTTAAATGCAATTGTCAGTTTGTGACCCACACTCCACACTACATAATAAACTTAGCTTATAATAAACTGTGCCCAAGGCCAAGGTGCATCAACTTCATCCGAATATCCTTAGTTGATGGGTTCAGTCAGGCTCTCGCACATGTTCAGGGGAAACACACAAATTTGTTGCGAAATGTGTTAGTCCAGAGTCCCCTGGGAATCTAATCGATATCCCAAAATTGGTCTCCAAAATTACACTCAGCACTACCAAGAAAAAAAAAAAAAAACACAGAAAACAAAAACAAAAAATCTCACAAAAAATGGTTGGAACCAAGAAGAATTAACTTCTGTGCTGACAAAATAATTCCGAAAAAATCGGAAATTGAATCTGTCTGCCCTAGTTCATATAATAAGCTCTAAATTAATTTAGTTTTCATCAAGTTAATAAAATTCATTAGTTCTTTTTAATTACTTACTTTGAACTAGGACAGCATAAATAAAAACCCCTTACCTATTATATATCTTTTGCATTTTTTTTAGCATGTAGCAGTTTTGTGCCAACCATAAATATATTTCATATAGAATTTAAAAAATGAAAATACAATTGTGGACTATAAAATGATGAGACCCACCAAGTCAAAAATGGTCCTACTCACTAATTTCTTATGCAAAAGATGAAAAGATATATGGACGGGAATATCACGGTTAGTGAGGATAAATAAAATAATTTTTCAGGTCACAATAATATAGGAAAAAGATAATAAAGAAATTTTTTTTAAAAAAAAAAGGAAAAAGAAAAGAGGAATTAAGTTAGGAGAAAAGTGCCATTCAACTATTCAAAAGAAGGAATCTCCAACATAAAGAAAGAAGAAGAAAAAATATATATTCTAAAGAAAGAAAGAAAGCAAAAGTGACGTTCAAGGGTCACATAGAACACTGAACACGTATGCTATTCCTCTACATATATGTTCTAGAAGTGTGATTATTTTGATCTCCATTTTATGGTCTTACAAGTGAAATGTTAACGAACTAGTGTTGTGATAAATATATATATATATGGGGAGGAAAAGGTTAAAATACCTCCTATTAAAATGTGTAAAGTTTAAATTAATGTCTACATTATTTGTTAATAACTATAACAGATTAATTATTCTAACTCAGTCTCCCTTTCCGGAAGGTTGCATTAATTGTTAACAATATAGATGGATGCATCTAACAACAAGCAGACGTTCATTAAGTATTAGTGCTTTCAGTACTCATAATCTAAGGATGAAGTCTTGATGCCATTTTCGAGTATGTTAGATGACATTCTCTGACCCGAGGATGCAAAGGTCAAAGTTCTGAGGATGCATTTCTTGTGAGTCAAAGATTTTTCTTTTTTTTTTAAGAAAAATATGCTTCAAGGGTGTTAATCTAAATCTTCAATAAGAGATCGAATACATCGATAATGACATGCTCCTTTCAATGGCACATTTTGTCGTTTATAGTTTGATTAACAACTATTAGACGTATTTAACTTATTCTCCTTGTATGCTGGTGTTCATATTAACTATATGTATCATGTTAAAAAAAAGTGAAAAAAAAACGCATAGCTTAACTAAACTTATATTAGTGACATGTTTACTAAAGGTCAATGATAGCGTAACTAAACTTACATTAGTGACATGTTTACTAAAGGTCAATGGTAATTATTTGTGTAGTAATAATAATTCCCGTTGCGTTATTTATTAAAATTTGAGAGTTGGAAAACTTTGTAAGGCCCACGTAAAATAAAGGGAGAAAAATGGGAATACAATTCTGCAGTACTCTAGGTAATGCCATTACTTGTAATGACTCCTCTATCATATTTAATTATTAAAATATTAAAAGGACCATTTTGCTCGTAAAAAATGCTCATTTTTAATTGCCTATAAGCATAATTTTAAATGGACAATTAGTAGGCATAGAGTATTGTGATTACCATAAATTACAATCACATTTTTAACTGCCTGTAAACAAAAAAAAATATGCAGACTTTTTTTTTGGGAAAAAAAAAAAAGATTTAGTACATTTTGAGCATTTGATTAGGTTGCATGGATTAAATAAACACATGAATGACATTTTGACAATTTTGATTCTTTTTTTAGACATTTCAAATAAAAAAATACAAATAGTAATTTATATTCTCAGTTAATTTCCCTTCTTTTATTCAATTACGGTTAAATAAACAAAGATTAGTAGATGATGGACTAATCTTATTGGAGCCCAAAACACATACATAATCGTATATCTTACTTAGATAGAGATTTTTCTGTCACGAATATGCGCTAGTAGGAAAATATAGTGTTGAGGGGGAAAAAATTACTTGTACACTCAAAATGGAAATTCAAAGGTATGTTAATGAATTTCTATTAAGAGTATACTTTATAAAATACATGTATCTCAAAAAATTATTTTTACTAAAACAAAAGTATTTCAAAAATATATAAATGAGTTTTCCCTTAAAAAATAATTTCAAATGATGTCCATATAAGTGAAAGAAATTAAACTTTGGGCTTTTTCAAGAAAAAAAAAATTAAACTTTGGCTTTCAAGTATTTACCAAAAGGAAATTAAAAAAGTTACTCTATAGAATTATCACCTCCATACGTGTCAAAAAACATATGGTTTTAAATAATAAATATCCTAAATCCGGAAGGAACCGAATAGTCCAAACCATAAGTTTGCTAGTCCAAAGTCCAAACATATTCTCCATAAAAAAATAAATAAATAACCAAAATTTAAAAAATAAACTGCCGACCCCCACAGTGGACTACAGTCTACAGGACAACAAACCCTCAATTTCATATGGAAAAAAAAAATGAAAAAAGTTGAGTTGAGTTGAGTTGATTGAGTACGTAAAAACTATGAGTATTAGATCTTACGCACTGACTGGAACAATCAACATGCAATTAATTACTTAAGTACCATCAATATCATGTAACTACTCAATTAAGAAAACGCGTCTCTCCTTAGCTAGAGCTAGCTTTTGGAATGAATTCGCTCCTTTTCAAACCCTTCTCCTACGTTTGGCGTTTCCTTACTACCCTTTTTCTCCCTCTCCCTCTTCCTTTTCCTTTTCCTTTTCCCTCTCTCTTTCAGTCCTTCCCCATTCCCATCATATAAATATACTCACTAACCTCTTCCTCTCCCCCACCCGCTAACATCTCAAAATCTCTCTCTCTCTCTCTGATCCCCCTTTACGGGAATCATGGCTCTCTGTCAGCACAACGTCCTGTTTCTCCTCCTCTTTCTTTCCTCCCTGTTTTCCTTCTCCACCCAAGAAAAGGCCCAACACCGTAACGACTCCTTCTCCGGCTCTCTCTCCTTCCCACTCAAGACGACGCGGCTCGGCTCCATCCCCAACGCTTCCGCAACTTTCCGGGATTCCCTCCTCTCGAATGCCAGGCGGAACCCGCGGCTCAAGACCGCGTCGTACAACTACAAGCTGTCGTTTCAGTACACGATGGCTTTAATCGTCTCTCTCCCCATAGGAACTCCTCCGCAGACCAAGGAGATGGTTCTCGACACTGGGAGCCAGCTCTCGTGGATTCAGTGCCACAAGAAGGCTCCCAAGCTGCCCCCTCCAACGGCGCCCTTTGATCCCTCTCTCTCTTCCACTTTCTCCGTCTTGCCCTGCACTCACCCCATTTGCAAACCCCGAGTTCCCGACTTTACCCTCCCCACCACCTGCGACCAGAACCGCCTCTGCCACTACTCCTACTTCTACGCCGACGGCACCTTCGCCGAGGGCAATCTCGTCAGAGAAAAATTCACCTTCTCTCGTTCCGTAAGCACCCCTCCTTTCATCCTTGGTTGCGCCAAGGACCCCAGCGACACCAAGGGCATTTTAGGGATGAACCTCGGCCGGCTCTCTTTCGCTTCCCAGGCAAAGCTCGCCAAGTTCTCGTACTGCGTGCCGACCAGGCAAACCAAACCGGGTTCTTTCCCGACCGGGTCATTCTACTTGGGTAATAACCCGAACTCTCAGTGGTTCAAGTACGTCGACCTGTTGACCTTCCACGAAAGTCAACGCTCGCCGAACTTGGATCCGCTGGCCTTCACGCTCCCGATGCAGGGGATAAGGATTGGCGCCAAAAAGCTCAGCATTCCCCCGACGGTGTTCCGACCCGACTCGAGCGGGTCGGGTCAAACAATGATCGACTCGGGCTCCGACTTCACCTTCCTGGTGGACGAAGCTTATAACACGGTGCGCGACGAGGTCGTTAGGCTGATCGGGCCGAAGATCAAGAGGGGCTACGTGTACGCGGGAGTGGCTGACATGTGTTTCCAGAACGCGAACACCGCGGAAATCGGACGGCTCGTAGGCGACATGGTTTTCGAGTTAGATAAAGGAGTGGAAATCGTGGCGCCAAAGGAGCGAATCCTGGCCGATGTTGGGGGTGGGGTCCATTGCCTGGCGATCGGACGGTCCAACATGTTGGGAGCAGCGAGTAATATCATCGGGAACTTTCATCAGCAAAACTATTGGGTGGAATTTGATCTGGTGAGGCGCAGAGTTGGGTTCGGTAAGGCCGACTGCACACGATCAGTATAGGAACAGTGACTGAAATGTGTGCTTTAGTGACTAGTCCACCATACCATAGCTGATGGGGAGACGAAGACTGTCATAAAAAGACGAAATAACACGGAATCTGACGGTCCACGTGAAAACTTGTAACATTCGACGGTGTGCAACTGAAGAGATCCTACGGTTGGGGATGAATGTGAGTTTAGGCTCTTTGAGATGTATGTACCAATATTGTATGATTTGCCGAGTAATGTATATACGAGGATATATGGCCACTAATATGTTAAGGGCGTTTCCTTGGAACAACTTTTTCATTTTACTTTATTTTCTTTTTCCCCTTTTGCTATCTCATTAGGGATGCATCATTATTATTTTTTCTCTAAAATATAATAGTATTGGTGTTCTTGTCTTAAAATCAAAATAACAACCGGGAAAGGATATGTTGCCTAGAACAACCAAAACAATTATGTAGGATTAAGCCCATCATGATTCCTAAAAATAAAAAATAAAATAAAATAAAATATTTTTTAAAAAAGTAATAATAATTCTTTTGGGTTTTAAAATTGAATGTATAGAATAATGACCTTTTTCTAACAACTTCAAAAGGGGCAAGCATTAGGTCTTGTTTAATTTATTGTATACGTAGCTAGCTTGGCTTGCAGAGATGTAGCTTCAAATAAATATCAAAGCAAGTACCAAATCATTAAGTGGGAGTTGCGTTCCGATAAACAAGTGTGCTAACATAAATGGATCTTATCCGCCACGCAATGGCTTCATGCCTTCACGTTAAGTAGCATACAGATCTCAATCATGTGACTGTCGGAAATCTATGTGCGAGTTTTGGCATTATTTTTTTTGTTTTTAAGTACGTGGTTTTAGAAATGAGAAGAAAAATTATTTTTTGTTGTTTCCAAAATTGCAAAGAAAATATTTGGCAAATGTTTTAGGAAAACAACTTTCAAAACCAAAATACATTGGGACTAAAAAAAAAAAGAAAAAGGAGAGAAAGTGATGACTAAGAAGGAAGAGAGAAAAAATCACAGAGAAAGAGAAACTTAAGAAACAATATGAAAGCGAAAATTATGAGAGATAATGCGGAAAGACAGACAGAAAGGTGACAGTAGGAAAATGATAAAGCATGAAACATTCAAAAAAAAAAAATGAGTGAGAATGATTGAAACAATATTTTAGAGTTTATCAAAAGAAAAAAGAAACAATATTTTAGAGGTCACTGAATTTTTTTTTTTCCCCTCTTTCCATTGTGCTAATGCCATACACTCCTTTTTTTTTTAATTTTTTTTTAAGAACCATTTGTAAAAGTAGAACTAAAGGAAAAAAAAAAAAGAAAAATTCATTTAACACCAAAATATTGTTTTCAATCATTCCCAAATCCCACTCAAACAAAAAAAATAATATTAATAATAAAAAAATAAAATACCATGCACGCTCTTTCACTTTTCAGAACGTAACAACATGCATATTGCACTCTATAATTCCTATCTCCCAATTTATAATTTGTAATGTCCAAACTTCATAAACGCAAGAACCGACAACCTCCACACATACATGCCTTTAATTGACGAAGGCTGAAATTTTCGGTTAATCAACAAATTAAGAAAAGCCTTGTTGACATTCCATCCTTAATGGCAGTAACAAATTAAAAAGTGAAAAAAGAAAAAATAGAAAAATAAAAACTTTTTTTTAACGTGGCAACTGCAAATTGGACCGATGAACTGTGATCACATGAAAATTGTATCTGATTTGATATGAAGCTCATCTTTATGGAGTACCAAATTACCAATCTAGATCAAGACACCTGTGCGCACGATGATGGAGACTTTTGGCATTACTTCATTTTCCGGTTGGTTCTAGTGTTATTATCCACACAACTTGGCTGAAGTTGATAAACACTCCTTTAATATCTTTAAATTGATCTTCCTATTGTATTTCCCCAAGTGGTTGGTTGACCTACTTAACAGGAACTTTTCCTTTCTTTCTTTTAAATGTCACCACTTATTCATTTGCTCGATCGAAAACATCATTTGAAAGGAAATCTACATAATAAGTCAGCAAGTTCGAAAAGAAAAGTCACAGATAACCTATCGCTAGAATAGCTTGCGAGTTAGGATCGTAACGTTTTTTCGTTTTTGTTTTTTTGTTGGTTTTTTTCTTCTTTTTTTTTTTAAAAAAAATGTAACTTTGGACTTTCTAACTGACTAGTTTGTTAATCACTAATGAATAAATCTCTGTCACTTCACTTAGTATTTATTTTAGATTTTTTTTCGGGAAAGTATTTTAGATTAATTAGGTTTGCTGTAACACTTTCGTTTTCTTATTTGTTGTTTTTAAAAATAAAAAGGAAGTTAAGATCTTCTTCCAAAAAAAAATGGAGATTAAGATCTTCTCAATTAAGAAATTATATACCATTCTTTTCAATTTTAAAAAGTATAATATCTGAAAACAAAAAATTTAAGGCGCTTTGTGGCCTAAAATAAACACATAAGATTATAATATATATATATATATATATATATAAAAGCACAGTTCCAGATATTATTTTACCCAATTAAAAATCATCATACATATATAAAGTAAAAAAAGAAAAATATTAAATAATAGGTTTTTATTTTTATTTTTCTTTTCTAACTACTTAGCCGTTAGATAATGATAGATACAATGTATCTAAAAAAACTATTAGATTGGAACTATATCTATATATTATGATTATTATGATGATATATATTCTGATGATATATATATATATATATGAAATATAAAAAAATCACAAAGCATTTTTTTTTTTGAAATAAATTACAGGACAAGTCTTTGGACAATACAGGTAAGATAATGCGTACAATACAAGTGAGACACTGATGATTGAAGAAATTGGTTTTCTAATGAAAAATTTTATTGTCTTTTCTCTGTGAGTAGTAGATATTCTTATATATCCCTTCCCCACACTAAAAAAGGAAAGAAAAGAACCTATTGGTAAAATTCTCTTTTCCATTGTGCAGTTTCCAGGTTCTAAGAAATAAAAATAGTACTTCTTTAGATTACAATTCTAGCCCTCCGTCTAATTTAGTCAAAATTTAAAAAAAAAAAATGAACTGCAAAATTAGTCTGGATATAGCCTTGCTCCAAACATTAATAATTTAACTCATAATTAAGTTTCCTAACATTCCTAATCTTCAGTTCCTTAGAAGAACACGACTTAATTAAGAGTCATTCTATTAAACAAGAATAATTATATTCTATTTGGCATTTCAATTTTGACAAAATTAGATGGATTAGTGGAATTCGAAATGATACTTTTTATTATTTCTGAAACTTCATACCTAAACGATGCATTTTGCCTAAATGTAAAGGATAATTTTGTAAATTTATTTTTTAAAAAGAAAAACTACAACTATCAAGTGTGACATCAAATTTTGCATCCTCTACAATAATTGTTTCATATGTTTCAATTAGAAATAATAAGATTGCATATAGAATAATGTTATAGGACACCAGTAATGCCCAATACCACAATGATATATCAGTTTGTTATTAACTAATTATAATAATAATTCAGGTGGACTTATATAGGATTAAGTTTATTAATTAAATCATCCAGTGATAAACAAACATGTCATTGTGGTGTTGGACACCACTGGTGCTCTATAACATTACTCTTGCATATAAGGACACTTGCTAATTAAATGATATGACAATTGTAAGAATTCTCCTGCAATTTTTTTTTGTTTTGTTTAATTCGTTTACCTATTATTCAACAAAAGCAATTTTTTTTTAACATTTTGAAACGCATGGGATAGTTTTCTATTACTCTAAAATAGATGGGTAAACTTCAAACTTGATATTATTTGGATACACAATAAGATTAATATTATGACATTTTAAAATAATTTATTACCAAATTAAAAAAAAATTATTCTATTGCTCTACAATAAATGGGTAAACTTCAAACTTGATATTATTTGGATACACAATAACATTGATATTTTAAAATAATTTATTTCCAAATTTACAAAAATTATTTACACCTAGAGGATCTTCCTAGGGACTCATATTTTCAAAACTAACCATCACTCATTATCATATCAATCAACTAAAATTATATGGATACACTATTTCTTAACGAGTATTAAAATATATTATTCTCTAATATAAATAACTAAGGGTTTAATAAAATTCTTAGCAAACAAAGGGTTGGTCAAAAAGTGCACCCTACCCACGGAAAAAAAAAAAAAAAAAACCAAAAATATCAGTTCTCTAGAACTAATAAGTGTGAGACTAAGTCCAATGAAGTGAGTCAGTTCAGCGAACAAGTAGACAAAATAAATTTCACCATTTCTAGAAACATAAGTCTAAGCAATCCTTAGAACATTCCTTGACGGTGTCTACCAATAAATACCATAACGGACCCGTAGTGTCTATCAGAAACTACCATAATGAAACTTTATCGTTCATTAGTAGACGCCATAGCACACTCTTTTGAGTCACAAACTTTTGACCCGCTGGCCACAGAGAAAGATCTTTGATATAGTGAATATATAGATATGGCTCTCAAAGTTTCAAACCTAGAAGAAAACCAACACAACACTAAAAAAAACTATTAAAAAAAAAAACAAAAACTCACGTCCATACAAATTTAGAATCAAGTGAGACAAAATAATTATAAAACTAGATTTACATATGCAGAATAACTTATTACAATGAAAATATATATATAAAAAAAAAAACCCTTAATGGAGAAAGATCGAAGAGATCTTCTCCTCTGGTAGGTCACAAACCTTAAAGAAGCTTAAAATTCCACTATAGCTTCAACATATGAGCTGATTGTACTTGATATAGCCGTATAATGGGATTTTAATTTAATCTCATGAGAAATTTCATTCAAAAGAAAAAAAAAACTTCTTAGCTGTAAATAAATCCTAAACCCTAAAAATGATAAAGGGCTTAATAAATCTCATAGCTATAAATATCCGAATAAAATTACCAAAGCATGCTTAAAAATAAATTTTAAAATAAAAAAGAGAAAAGGAAGGAAAAAGTGAGCCCACATAAGTAAATAAGATTAATAAATTCAACAAAGCGTGGTGATTGGAAAGTGTGAAAAGAATATTAAGGTGTTGATTGGTTGGGGACAATTCATGGGAATGGAATGAAAAGGAATGACTTTATTTTGTTTGGTTTCATTTTTGATAGAAGGAATTCCCTTTTCATTGGAATTGCTATTCCCATAAACAAAGGAACTAGAATTACATTGCTAAATGAGTGGCAAGATAATTCAATTCCTAAGTTATTTTTACTTTCCTTTTTTACCCTTATTTTACACTGCCCTCTTATCTTCTTCTTCAACAAAGTAGCTCAATCAAAACTTCTGCATCAAGATCGACAAGGTTGTTCTTCATCTCATCTCATCGTTCATCAAAATTGGAAATCTTAGCATCTGTTTCCTCTCATCACTCATCTAGATCGGCTTGGGTTTCTCTGGCAATCGCCTCCCATTGTTCAAGCTTGGGTTCTCTTTTTTATTTTCCTTTTTTAAGTGATTCATAAAATTGGCTAGAGAATTTTAGTTTCTCTTGTCTATGGATTGGTCTTGATACCTACTGACCAAAAAGGGGGAAAAAAATATTATCTCCTACTACAAATAAATACAAAGTGTGAAAATCTGAGCAAAATTATTATTTGGGTTTTTTCTTTTCCTAACAATGAAGAGGAAATTTCTCGTGCACTTATCAATTTAATTGTTTCTTTATGCTATTAATAAAATTAATTGATGTATTTCCATCATTCTTTGAAATAGAAGGTGTTACTCTTCCAATTTTATCTAATTTATATACATATATTATAAATTTTAATTTAGATTTTATATTATACATATGTTATATTTTCGATTTCGTAGAATACATTATGTGCGTTGTAAGACATTTTTTCTTTTCAATAGTTTTATAGTATGTATATTATATGACAGAAAATTTGTAAATAAAAATATTATTTTTGAACAAATGATAAATAATAATGTCTATTTCTTTTCTAAAAATAATGATGTTTTTTCTTTAAAAAATATTTATATCAAAATTAGGGGTATATTTATCCAATTATAATCAATTTCATTACATTCCATTGCGAACTAAATATAAGAATTCTCACTCAAAAGTTCTAAAGTTCCAATCAAATAAAAAATTGCATTTTTTTCCCTTCCCAATCATTTTTTATTTCCATTGTGATTCCTTTCAATTTTATTCTTATTACATCCAACTAAATGCTACCTAAAAGCATACCAAATCTCATGAAAGTATTTCAGGCAAAAAAAAAAAAAAAAAATCTCATGAATGCATTAAAGGAGTAGAGTATGGAAGCAAAAATGACAGAAGAGGGTTTGAGAAGGAAACAGCCGGCCTAAGCTAAGTTGAAGACTCAAAAAGCGTGTGCTGTCTCTCCCTCTCTCTCTTCTCTCTTTTCTTTTATTGTTTCACTTATTGCTTTCAGCCTACTCTCGAGAACCTAACCCAAAGCTGACGACACGGCCACAGCTAAGAGAGCAGTAAAGGCAGAGACGCACGCCCTTCTAATCCCACTTTCTGTACTAAATATACACTGTGTGTCCCCAGTACCGCCCATCCCCATGTTTTAACTGAATGTGTTAACTAACATTATTGATTTCAAAATTGAGTAATGCTAACTATACTCGTAACAAAAACTTGAATCAAAGTGTATAGTTTGGGTTTATAAAAGTAATGACTTGTGAGTTAAATCTATTGAACAATTTTAGTATTCCCCTAATAATAGTATCTGAATCATATAATTATTACAATAATGATTTATTTATCATATATTATTAATTTTTAATAGAAAGTAGTTATACAAAAAATATATAATTAGGTATTATTTATTCTTATGAGTAAATCTCTTTCTCAGTTATAATTACTAAATTATATATTTCGTACATGATTCATTTTTGTTTACAATTCTAACAGTTTGTTAAAAGAAAAAAAAAAGATCATTATAATAATAATTACATAAGTTTTAGTAATTTACTCTGTAAGTTAAATATTTGAAATTTTATTATTAATCACAATTACCAAATTGTGTACTTTATAATGAATTAGGATTGTTAAATATTTAACAATTTGTGATAAAAGAATCATTGTAACAATTACGTAATTAAGTAGTAATTACTATGTAAATTAAAAATTCAGAAATAAAAGTGATACAATGAGTATAATTTAGGGATCACTAAAATTATTAATCCTAAGATTTTTAACCACAAATTTAAAAACAATATAATCTTAATTTGAGATAAGACCGTCATTTAAAATCATGACATTATTTTATGTAAGATTTTGGCAAAAACAAATAAATAAATAATGCAGGGACATTTTCCCAGCCTGAAATGAAAATCATTCCTTTTTGACAAGGGGAATAGTATTGCTGAGATAAATGTCTGTTTGTACTGTGTTGATAGTGCGAGGCAATCAAATGTCTACTTCTTGTTTAGGAGATTGCTTATCTTATGAGTCAGATTGTCAGCCCTCTTTTCTTAGCTCGTTTGTATTATACGATTACAATTCATAAAGTTGAAACCGAGTTCTTACCCCCTTCAAAAGAAAATAAAGTGTGTCTAATTTTCAATGTTATTGGCTCATTTGGATCACTTATTTGGACGAGTATATTTAAATAAAAATTGTGAAATGAGTTATAATTGGAATAAAAGAAAAGAAAATAAAATAAATTATAATTAAAATGAGATACATTAAAATAGATCATTAAAAAATACTTTATAAATTCTATTATTTCGAAATACAAAAAACTCATTCTAATACTTGACGTGAATGATAGATCATTTGAATATAAAAATTAAACTGTTGAAATAAATATTCGTTCAAAAAATTCATTTGAATAAAAAAATTAGAATTATTGAAACAAACAATCATTTTAATGAATTTTTTATTTGAATAGAATAGACTCGGTGAAAGTCATAGATTTAATTTTTGAATAAATAGTTTGAATTTTGTATGTGTTGTCCATCAGCTAAAATATATGGCTTTATGAATCAAAGTGCTCTAAAAAATTTTTTATTGCCTAACCAGTAATATATACAAGTTACCATGTGCTTGTACACTCATTGAAGGATTTAAACATTGTGTCAATTTGGAATACAGAAAGCAAGACATGAATCATTGGTACACTACTAAGCTAGTACACTACAACTACAAGTACCTTAGTGTGTCAAATGGGCGCACTATAAGTACGATTAGTATTTTTCTGGTTAGATCTTGATGAATAACTAACAACATTACTGGTGTTTATAGCACAATTTTTAATTACGACATAAAAATACAAATAAATACATTTCCATCATTAGTAGGTAAAGAATAATAATTCCGTTAACACGAAATTCTATGTGTTCCTTTCAATAATGCTTAACACCTTTAATGTCTTCTTAGCCGGTTGAAATCAATTTTTTGGGTGGAAACGCCAGCCGTATGGGCACCACGACCGTCTTCTTTGGCAATTCAGTGACCAAAATCTATAGTCCACAGTCTCTGTTGTTTTTTTTTTTTGGGCACTTTGGTGCAAAGTGAGAATTAATTTTTTTTTTTAAAAAATTATGTTTCGATTGGTCCCCTCTCCAACCTCTAATACTGCTTTTCTATGCGTTTTTAGACACTGCCAGCTATCTCTTGGCTTTCTCCCACTAATCAAATCCACTATCACCACATACACACTGTCTTGACTTGGAAAATAGAATAGTGCAAGCCTGGAAACAGGCAAATTTTGAAAAGTGCCTTCTAAAAACAAAGAGCAATTAGCACACTATAGGAAAATTTGGCACACCGAGGGGGGCATTTCACTAGTCAAGTGGTTCGCTTTTTTATGTAATTGTCCTATTCTTAATTCAAACCAAACTAGTTCCCTTCTTAACTTATTAACCAAATAAGGTTTTGAGAACTAAGAATTAGAATTTATTCCCACGTAAGAATAAAAGGTTGGATAAATGACTCTATTAGTTTGAAAAAATTTGGTCTTTAAATTTTAAATTGTACTATATTAGTCCTTAGACTATTAAAAATATTTTATTTTAACAATTTTTACAATATATTTTGTTTGATTCTTAACATAATGAGTGCATGAGTTGTATTTTTTATTTTATATTAGTAATTTTAATAAAATATCATATTTTGGATGATATTTTAGACAATTCTATGTTACATTCTTGTCCATATATAATTAATTTTTATTCAATCAATCATTTTTAAGCTATTTCAATTCATATCCTAATTTCTTTATAATGTTAAACAATACTTCTAAATATGAAATAAGTACAACAAAAAAAAGTGTCTTATGTGCTCATTTTATTAAGCATAAAACGAAATATGTAACAAAAAAAGACCAAAATGAAAAATTTTTAATAGTTTAAGGACTAAAATGATGTATTTTAAAATTTAATTAAAATTTAAGGATTAAAGTGAGACTTTTCTTATAGTTTAAGGACCAACACAATTATTTATCCTAAAAAGTATTTTGTTTTGGCAATTTTAATATTTATGAACCACTCGATTTTCATTGGATTCAGATTGTGTTGAATATGTGCGAACTAGATATAATGTATTTACAGCTTGCTTGATTTTAATATAATCTAATGTCCACAAACACACATAACACAAAGATGTTCTCTGCTTTAGAAGCTTCTAAAATTTGCCTGTTTGAAACTAAGATTGCATCCCTTAAGGAGACTAAACTATATATTGGTTCTAAATTCAAATTATATCAACTTTCTTTGTAATTTATCGCGCAAAAATATCCAAAAAAGAGAGTAAAATTCTTGTGCTAAATTTAGACAAAAACATCAAGATTTTAACTTACAGATAATATTGGTAATAAAATCATTGTTTATATCAATGTTCTAGTTAGGAATAATTACACAAATTCCCCAATGAAGATAAGTTGAGGTTGTTACTAATAATGTTGATGTGAATACCAAATATATTTTCGAAAGAATAGTTATAAAAGCATCTACTGAGTTTATGCTAAGCGTTATGTTTTTCCAATACATAAACAGATATTCTTGACGTGAAGGGCTGAATTGCCCGTTTCCTGGAAGTATACATATTCTCTCAAATTGCAAATTACTATTAGTCAAAATAGACGTATGAAAAGATAAGATTAACCCTAAAATAACTCTTTTTTTTTTTTTTAAAAAAAAAAGAGAACTGAGCATGCTTAGATACACATTTATTTTGTATTTTCAAATAAAGGTGTTTTATTTTTTTAAATAAAATAAAAGGTGAAAATTTTCTCAATAATTTGCTTAAGAAAATCCAATCACTTATTTTATTTTTTAAAAAAATAGAAAACACAAAATAGAAAAGTATTCCAAAAAAGCACTAATTAGCTCTTCCGAAAGAAGACGAGGGATTAGCGACCCATCATTTGATGCCTCGATGGTAACGGTAATGTCCTTTTGATTTCACCAATAATAGGCTTTGTTCACTAACGACGTCATGTTTGGCAAGATTTGGGCAAAATAAACGTTTGAATCATTGCGGGGAGTTAGCAAATAATCGGCCCTAACTACTTGATACGTTACTGCGGTGTGTTCGCTGAATCATTTACTACGGAAATCTCCGTCAAACTCGATTTGGTTGTCGAGCTCGACTGAGGGTCTTTTAGGGTTTTTCATGTCATGCCAGCCAAAAAAAATTAAAAAAAAAAGGTCAAATTTTAAAAATGAAGTTTGGGAAGGTTATGGAAACAATTAGTTACACCACCGTAGAATAAAGCTTGTATTGTGTCAAAAATCCCATCCTTTTTTACATGATGAGACTCTTTTGTGAGAGAGTCGAGTGTTCCGAGGTGCAAAGATATCGAATTTGTAACTCACTGTTCCACGCTCTCTAAATATGTATTGACTAGTAATTAGATTATGGGAATAACCAATATCCAGCTACATGTTCTTTCATTGATCAAAACTTACCTTTCAGACCATACGACCTCTGTAAAAAGTAACAACGAGTGCTTTCACCCGGACACAATTCTAAGCGACTGGTTACCACGAAAGGCAGCGTGGTAATCTTATGTACATTTGTGATTAATTAACATAGCATTTGTCTAATTTGCTGTGCTGAAATGTCTTGTAAATGAACTAGGAAATATCCTTTGAGCGACATCAATCACATTAAAAAATAAATAAATAATCCTTCTAAACGTAACAAGTAGAAATCATTTCCTTCCAACTACCTTCTTTTTTTTTTTTTTTTTTTTTTTTTGTGGCTCTGAACATTTCCTTCCAGTCATGATTAATTAACAATCTCCTCCATAGAGAGGAAACAAAAGATGACAATAGAGTCACCGTTTTAATACTGGTCCCTAAAGCTTGAAAACAGTCTCATTTTAATCACTTTTCCAACAGAGATTTTAACGGAAAATGTTGAGAAATCCACTAATCTTAATTTGAAAAATTAGATACTAAAACCCCCCTCCCCCCCCCCCCCCAAAAAAAAAAAGGAAAGGAAAAAAGTTGGGTGCTTAAAACAATACTTCTTTTGAATAGTTTATCCAGCAGCAACATAATATATATCTTAAATTTAACTCTGGACAATGGTTACATTTGCATGACCTTGAATCCTTTAAAGATGCTTTGGATAAAATTTCACGACCATGCAAACCAAACAATTCTTCCAATAGGATAAGGCCCTGATAACTTGATACATTATGAAGAGCTAAGGGCGTGCAAAGAAAGAGACGAAGTAACTAAGATCAAAGTTAAATCCGCTTTTTAAGCTAAATCCAAATTTGCAATCACTGTTTTCCATGGAGGAGAGCCAGTACAAGTAATTACAGCTCCCGAGTGTGTGCGTGCGGTCATGAACAAACAAACAAGCTAGTCACTTTTCTCGTATAATAGCCTTACCTGGACACATAAAGTGTAGCCAATTCAATGCCACTCTCAACTTGCTTAAGATTTTCTGGAATACCAAGGCTTTAAAAGTATCTGCTAGTGAAGTTCAATTTGTTCGTTTAGGGAATGTGTTGAGTCTCGGCAAGCAAATTCGTCCAAACTTGGATCTCAATTCCAAAAAAATTCTTCATTGGGACAACCACTAGAATCTAGAAGTGAACCAGTAGTTCCGTTGCATCAGTCTGGTGCCATGGAAACGATATGCAAGTACTCATGTGCTTGGTTGATTAGTCTGTTGCCAGGGGATTTGGTCAGCAGCTCCTCAGCAACCAAAACTATGTGCCCCGAAATCCTTGTTCTCAATCTGAATCATCCAGATCAAAATAAGTGTCATTAGAATGCATTAGAAATTTTATTTTGATAGAGGATCAGTGTATGCGCCAATTGTCAACAGTACCATAATTCCAAAATCATGTCACAGAGTTTATGTTCATGAGTCACCACTCACGAGTCGACCAAATCAAAATTGTATCAAGAGCTCACGGTAGCTATAGATCTCCTTTAAGAGAAAAAGAGTGCAGGAACCAAATAATCATGTGTGTTTGTTCCGTTTTCATGTTCTGAATCACCTCAAGTCCTCATCTGTTAGAAATTACTGTTCCTAGTTCTCCAGCCCTGTTAAAAACAACAAAATTCTTTCCAGACTTGATCCAAAACAATGGAGCTCCCAATGAATACATTGAGTTTCAAGTTATAACATAATCATCCCTTCTGATGATTCTTTAAAGATTTATTGAATTTACCAACAAGTGAAGTATAAGAAGCATAATCTGGCACAAGACCTATTTCGTTTCGCAGTTTATTAAAATCCTCCGGGTTCCCATGTTTGCAGTGACCTTCTAAAAGAATATTGTAAGTAATGTCATCCGGAACCACTCCCAAATTAAGCATAGCATCCAAGAGCATATGAGCATTTTTCATTTGTCCTTTCTTGCACAGTCCATTCATAAGGACATTATAGGCTACAACACCGGGTATATGACCATCTCTCTGCATCTCCTTGAGCAATTTAAACCCCATTTTCACATCCCCCAACTTACAAAACCTGTCAATGACCATGGTATATGTGGCATCGTCAGGTTTCATGCCAGCATTCAACATCTCCCTCAGTGTCCTTTGTGCATCAAGGATTTTTCCCTCTCTACATAATCCCGAAACAAGGGCAGTAAAAGCGACATTATCAAGCTCGATGCCTTCCTTTACCATTCCCTTCCTAATATCTATGGCAGTTTCTAGTTCTCCCTCTTTGAAACATCCATCAATTAGTGTAGTGTAAGTGATCTTATCAGGCTTCAAACCTCTCATTTTCATCTCATCTACAAGCTTCCTAGCTTCACCCAAATCTCCAGCCTTGCAAAGGCCATTTATGAGCGCATTGTACATAACTAAATCAGGCTTGACACCTTTGGCCAGCATCTTCTGATATACTTCCTTGGCCATATCAATTCTTCCATTTTTGCACTGCCCATCAATCAAGGTAGTGAAAGTAACGTAATTCGGAACCAAACCCCTCCTAGACATTTCGTCAAACAACTCATAAGCATCATCCAATTTGCACCCTTTACAGAGCCCGCTAATCAAAGCACTGTAAGTAAAAACATCAGGAGATATGCCACTCTCCTCCATAACTCTCTTCAGCTTAAATCCCTCCTCTAAATTCCCCGATTTACAGTATCCATTGATCAAAGTATTGAAGCTAACGACGGTCGGGCGCAAACCCCGTTTGGTAATTTCATCAAACACCAACTGGGCTTCTACAATTTCACCCTCTCTACAAAATTTATGCATCAAAATATTGAAACCATAAACCTTAGGCGGATAGCCACAATCCAAAATTTCAGAGTAAAACAACCAAACTGACCCGGGTGAGTTTGACTTCATCATTTTACCGAGCAAATACTCACAACCATGAAATGGGACACGAAAATTATGCTTCGCAACCAATCTAAAGCACTGAACTGCATCCGAAAGAAAGCCAGAATCGGCGTAAGCCATAATCAGAAAATCAAACGCAGCATTCGATTGATAGGTACCTCTGGTTTCGACAATGGCGGCGAAGACGGAGGAGGCCGAGTTCTTCCCTTTGCGAGAGGCGACGAACCGGAGGAGGGACTGGGCATGTTGGTCCAGACGATTGGCGCAGAGGAAGTGGGCCATGGCGCAGTAGGAGTGGAGGGTGTGGCGGAAGGTGGGCTGCGTGGTTAGCCAGTTGAAGAAGGAGAGGAGAGAGAGAGGCGAGAGAGAGTGAGGGTTGAAGTTGATGAGGTTGATAAGGTGACGGGATGTGAGGGAAGGGAGGATACCCTTGAGAGAGGACTCCAAAGGCTTTGTTTGGGAGTTGTTAATTGCTTCGGAGATGGCGAGGAGTACGGGATCTCCATGGTGAGGAGGTGGTGGTGGAGAGTACCAGGCGGTGGCTGAGAAGGAGCTGCGGTTTCTAATGCGACCAAGGAAGTGGTTGCTTCTCATATTTGTTTTCATGCTTTTCACAGATAAATTTCATTAAATATGCTCTGAACGAGAGCCATTAGCATATTACTTATCTATTATTTGTTCAAAAAAATATGATTTTTGATCAAAATACTTAGAAAAACATAGTTTTAGTTATTTAGTTTTTGAATTTTTTTAAATTATGATTTTCGACCAAAATTGTAAAAGCTCAGATTTTTTGGAAAATAATTTGGACATTTTACTAATTTTTCAGATATAATAATAGAGAAATTAATTTGCAAAAATTTGTACAGAAGAACTAAATTGCAGTTAATTTTGAGAATTTAATTGATAGAGTTTGAGAATCGAGGATTATAGTGTAAATTTTTAAAAATTTACACAATCTCATATATTACCACTCACGGGGTTCTCTTTTCCCAGTCACTCTCTTTCTATTTCTCACCCGTCTCTCTCTCCCAACTCTATCTCTTCTCCTCTCTCTCTCTCTCTCTCTCTCTCGGTCGAAGGGGAAGAAGAAGCTGTCGTCGCCTCCCGCCGTCGTTCGCCTGAGCAGCCCACCGGCGGAGCTCCCTCGTGCCACACCGAGCCAACGCCGACCAACTGCCGCCGCCGGAGAAGCCGCCGTTGCCGGAGAAGCCACCGTTGCCGGAGAAGAGGAAGTGTGCCGTCTCGGATTTTTCGTCGCTGGCGACGATTCTAGCCACCATTTGACCTCTAACTAGGCTCGTTGGATTTGTCTCGTCGAGAGGAAACTCAAAGTATATATATCTTAACCCAATACTGCTCAAATCGAAAGTTGCCATTTTTGGAATATTTTGAGCTTAAGTTGATTTTTTGATCCGGCTGTTGGATCGTGTTTTTATTATCATTTTTGGACTATATTCGGAAAATGGGTAAGTTTGATATATATATATATATATATATATATTGCCTATGTTTGGTGATCGATACGAAGATCAAAATCGGACAGCTAAGATTTTACCTCGATTTGCGTGCTACCGGTCCGGTGTGGGCCCAGACCCGAATTGGACAAGTTATATTTAACCTAGCTATTTTGGGTGCTAGGAATTCAGTAAAGAGGTCCGTTTGTGGATTTGAAGCTCTGTTGAGAAGTTGGTTTTTCGCAAGAGGACGATCAAAGGCTTGGAATTAGTTCCCGACCCTCTGGATGATCGTTAACGACGCCTTGAGGATCCAATAGCGTGGTATTACTATTCTTGTGAGGTAGGGATTCGGTTACCTTCGTTTTTCATATTTTCGAATAAAACTTATTTTCTGCAACATATGAGAACAAATGTGGTTTTTGAATTTCTTAAATATATGTGATGAGTTGTGATGGTATGATATACATATATACTGTATTGCTTTGGGAATTTTCTGAGTACAAGTTATTTTGGATATATAAAAAATAGGGCTGTTGTGCTGCCCGCTTTTCTATAAAAACCTAATATACTTATTTTATTGAAAAACCAGAATACGATTATTTTCACACTTCAGTTCTGTGTCGCACATGTCATAGGATCATACGTAAGCACCGTGTTAGCATTGTGGATTTATAGTATGGCGTTGCATGTCCCACCGTCAGTGTAGAGTCTATAAACCCGCGCGAGGTTTTATTACTTCTGATTACCTCCCTATTTGGTAAGCGTAGGCAATTCAATTGGCCCTCTAGGTTTGGTAGGCGATACATGGGTGTCCCATCCGAGTATGGGCTTAGGTGTCAGGCAGATTGTTAGGTACACTTAGTGCCATTGTCCTGGGTATCCATAGATGAGAGGATATGAGCTCATGGGTATGGGCTAATTTGTGTCATGTGCATCTGAATTAAATGGTTTTGATTATACTGATTTATTTATACATATACGTGACGATTTCTGGTTTTGGATTATCATATATGTATATATTAGATTTAAATTAACTATGCAGGAGTTTTCCATCATTAAAATATTTTCGATCGAGGTAACTATTTTTCCTACTAGGCATTTTATGCTCACTCTCTTCCTCCCTTTCTCAGGTGGTGTCCAATACGATTTTGGAGATTAAGAGAAGTAAGAGGCCATCGAGATTGTAGTTCTTTATCTTGGTAATGCTTGAAGTGTGTTGTTGTGGTGTTTGGACTATTTGAGTTTTATTTTAGCATTGAACCAAGATTACTACTTCCCATTCTTGTCTGCGAACTTATGTATGCCATTCTGGCGTCTGTTCTGACGTGGATGATGATGATACTTGGACTTATATTTGATTTACATTCTTTTCAGTATTTATTCGATCTATGTTTAATGGTGCATACGAACTGTGGGAGAGGTTCCCGAGATGGAATTCCAAATATTTTATCTAAAATGGACTGTTTTATAAAACTAAAACCTTTTAGACGTTTTTCAAATAAATTAAGGAATTTCTCATCCTTGTGAAATTCCCCTCCTGCCATTAGCTCGAGTTTTGGGTTGTGACAAAAATATTCCGAAAAACATAATTTAAGTTTTTTGGTTTAAAAAAAAAAACTCAAAAGAAAAAGAAAGGAAAGAATAATTTATGGCAGTTACTCTTTCGTTCACTTGTTTAGTCGTTCTCTTTTCCTCATCTATTCGACATTGAAGCTTCTTCGCTTTCTCTCTCTCTCTCACTCAGTCGAACTTCGAATTCTCACTCTCATTTCTCTAATGAACGATGAAGAAATTTTTATGTTTAAATTTCAATGTTATTTCAATGCTAATTAGATAAAATTTAATGTAATTTCGATGAAATGTGTTTTTATAAAAAAATTTTGATGTATTTTGATGATAATTTGATACCATTTTGATGAAATGTATTTTTATAATAGAATCTGATGAAATTCGATGCTATTTTGATGATGCCATTTTGATAATCACACTCAATTTTTTAGATTCTATTATAAAAATATACTTCATCAAAATGGCATCAAATTTCAACGAAAGTCATCAAAAAATTTTGATGTTCGTCGGGGTAGCTGATCTAAATTTCCAGAAATTCGTAGAAATTGACCCAAATTTATATTTAATGCAATATTAATTATAGAACATCTCGAAATTCAAATAATAATTATTTTAAACTATACACATTATATTTCTCTAAAATTTAATTATTAATAAAATTATTTAGTTGAGAGAAAATTGAAGATTGAGAGGACGCATAGAAGAAGAGAAAGAGAAGAACGAGAAAAAGTGAAAGAAAACTAATCTAACGTACAATAGTTTAAGTCTTTTTAGGAGGATCTAGTCATATTTTTGACGTTTTATTGGGAAAGTCATACAGTTTTAAATATGGCTCATTCCGAGCATGTTTTATGAAATTTCTCCTTCTCATATCATTGTATCGAGCTCTTTAAAACTACTACTAAGAAGAAAAAACCTCTCTAAAATTGGGGTGGGGATAAGACAATCTTTTTGTCTCCTAAGATTTACACTTATCCAACTTTGGCTCCCAACTTTTAAGTTTAGATATTTTGCTGCCCAAAATATTCTAATGTAGCAAACTTGGCCTTTTTTGGTCCATCAACAACTTGAATGAAAAACACTTCACTTGATTACTAATCAGGGGTAGAACGATATTTTATGTTTAGAATTAGACAAGGTAAACTCATCTTTGGTTCCCGAAATTTTACCTTTGTCTCATTTGGGGCATAATTTTTGAATTTAAATATCTTTGAATCCAAAAATATTAATATTGCATATATAGCCCTTTTGTCCTTGTCGGCCAAAATATTGGACAAAAAAAAAAAATTATTAAGGGTTTCAATCTAAAAAATAACTCAGAAAAAATTAGAATAAAATTCCTGAACTAATTTCCTAAAATAAATCCGAGCATTATAATATTAAAGTCCATCAGTAAATCAAAATCTTGGCTTTTTAAACCGTTGAAAAAAAAAGAACTTCCTAAACTAAACCCTAACCCGAAAATTACTTTCTGTTTTCCACATTATTTTTCATATTAAAGCCCTCAAAATTGTTTAATCTGGCCAAATTTTGATGGACGATTACAAGAAGGCTAGATGGATCTTTCAGGGTGGTAAGATATCTGAATTTAAAACTCAGGGGTCACAACGAGACAAAGTTAAAAAGCTGGGGCTAACAAGAATACCATTCTAGCATTTATAACTGATCAGGTGATGTGTTTACCGTCCATTTTTTTTTCAAGGACAATGATGGAATGGGCGAATCTGCAACACTGCATTTTTTGGGTAGTAAAATATCAAAATTTAAAATCATGGTCCAAATGGGACAAAAATAAAACTTCTGATACAAGAGCAAACTTTATTATAAAATTACCATATCAGCTCTTAATTCATATTAAATAACAATTATACTCTTGTATTGAATATACTTCTTTAGGATTTTTTTTAAATTTATTCTCTTATGCCATGTTTACTAAAGGATAATGAAAATCATATATGTGGTAATGATTTCCATTTAGTTGTTTACCAATATGAGAATGGGAGACAATTATACCCTCAAAATATCTATTTGCTTTTGACGCCTGATGCCTATGGTAAAATTTTATCGTTCTTCTTCTATATGAGTGTCGTTCTTTACAAATTCTTCTCTACTACCGTCTTTACTAGACGACATCTTTCTGAGAAGGTAATACATATTTCTTCTTTATTTTATTTTTTGAAATTTTTTGGCTTTCATGTTTGAGTTTGTTTTTCTTTGCCTTCCAAATTTGAGTTTTCTTTTCTTGGCTTTTGAATTTGATCGTTGGTATAAGATCATGCTATGCAGCTTTTTGTTTCAATTAATGGATAAGTTTAATATTTCATGATCTTGTTATTTTATGTGAATTGTTAATATGCTTGCTAGTGATTTAAAAAAGAAAAAATCTATCAAATTCTTGCCCTATGTTGTATCCACATAAACAACCACATGGTTGGCTCATTAGAAATTCTAACAGCACTGTCAAATATAGTTTAGCTGTTTCATAACAACAAAATAAGTTATTTCAGACAATTGTAACAAAAAAATTCTCATTGAGCCACGAGATTGGTACACTATTGGTATATTCAATATACCAAATGTTGACTGTAGAAGGACATACATAGAGCACCATCTATATAATCTAAAATAGTATCATATACAAGGCATACTGTTGCATTATAAGCAACAACCTTTCACACACCACCCCTGTTCGCAAATTCAATGTTTCTTTCTTTCTTTTCTTTTTTTTTCTTAAGAAATTTCTAAGTGTGTTTAAAATCAGTCACATATATGAATACTTGTATTTGCTTGTAAGTAACTGATTTATAGTCTCTTAAAATTTACTTTGTTGCTTTTTCTGTGTCAATATTTGTGTATGATTTTTTTTTTCTTTTTTGTATTTGTGTAGACCAATGGTTCGCTTAAATTTAGCAAGAAAGCAGAAAATTATTGTTGTCATACAAAGTTTGATTGCCATTTTACAAATGATTTTGGCTGTATATACCACCGCTTCTTCTTATGCATGTATAAGTTACAAAAAGAAACTTTAACATTCCATTATCCATGATAAGAGTCTATAGACTATTAGAACACTTGTATGCTTTAGTGTATAAAAGTGAAACCAAATGCGTGTCACAATTAAGAATGAATAGAGTAACCTTTCTGAAATTGTGCAATATACTCTCTACAAGAGAAAATTTAATGTAAATAGATTTCTCTTTCACGAAGGGAGACCATTGTTTTGATATTTTTTCTATTTCGAGAGTTCTTTGGAAAAAATAGAAAAAAGATCTTTCGAACTCTTTCTCAAAATAAATAAAAACATAAATCCCAGCTAGACAAAGGCTCGTGAAAAATAAGTAGGCAGCTAGACAAAGGCTCGTGAAAAATAAGCCTACTTGTGCTTCGTATTGTGCTTGGCACAGTTCAACAAAACATCATCCTATGCTCGTGTTAGTCCAAATTTAAAACTCTAGCTCGGCATAGCCTACAAGCACAAACATAGGCACATCTCGTGCCGTGTTCGTGCTAAGTCTTACCAAATTAAATCTTCATATTACAAACTATGCTCAGTTGTCATAAAATTTAAACTGTGGAAATAAAATGGTATAAAGTTAAAGATTTATTTGAATTACATTAATAATGTCAATAAACGATTGGCTCTTAGAATGTATAGCTTCAAATTGCTGATACAGCATTGTGACCAGTCCATCTCAACATACCGAAGAGTAGACTAAGGCTAGCGTTTGGAACTCAGATTTTAAAAAGAAAAAAATTACCAAAAAAAAAAAAAAAATCAGAGAAAAAAAAAAAGAAAATATTTTTCCAAATGGGTCAACATTCTGTAAATTAACATTAAATCAAACTCACCTTTTTTAGAAAACTTTCTATTGTTTTTTGTTTCGATCCAAACAAGAGAATAAAATGTGTTAATTTTTTTCTCTCTAAAAATCCAAGTTTCAAACGGAGCCTAGGGATTTACTCAAGAGACACTTCAACGGGAAGAATGTTGAACAAAGATGAATCTTTCAGCAAAGTTTCCAGAAACAATTTGACCCTCATCATTTTACAACCATCAAATTATTCCGAGTCTTAATTTGCATTCTTATTTAATGAAGAATGTGCTCTGTCATTGTTTATACATTGTACCATCCCTGTGTCGTCTATTGTAGAGCTAATTTCATCCGGTTAAGGATTCTCTCTCTCTCAAACAAGAGAACTCAAAAGAAAATAAGGGCCGACTTATGCTCCCCAAGTTCCTATTTCGAATTGATACTGCTAACCAAAAAAGATAATCTTTGAAGTACATTCTTGCAGCAACTGTTGATGCAAACAAAAATTCAGGGAACCAACTTAGTGTCTTCGTTTTCTAAGGGGAGAAACTTCAGCTTCAAGGCGCTTTATTTCTTCTTTAATATCCTGCAGTTTGAGTCCTTTAGATTGCTGTGTCCTTTCAGTACTGCTGTCGCTTATCAAGCTTGCGAGATGCTTCAGACATGAAAGGTACTCGGTCTTGACCTCACGAGAATAAGAAATTGGCCTCTCACTCCCGAACTGAAAAGCAATAACAAAAACTGTGAGCTCAATTGAGCACTCGAAAGAACAAAATAAAATGCTGAAATTATGATCGTCTTATGTTGTAAATATTCAAACAATTTGTATTGCTTCGTATAACTGAACTCACTTAAGGTTGAAGTGAACTGAAAGGTGGGGGTAGTCTATAACAATAATGGCTGTGCTAATTGAAATAGTTTATTTGTACATAGACAACCAGAAGACAAAAACGCGAAGCCAAAATAAGTCATCATATTCAAGAGACTAATAAAGTTAACAAAAAATTTAACAGATAAAGAGAAATTAATGCACATCCACTTGATGAAGATAAAAATGTTTGCCGGAGAGTTCACGACAAGCAGCACATAAACAACGACCTGTTCCTAAATAGTATGGGATAGACAAATGGATAAGAGATAGGACATTTCAATCAATGTACAAGGCAGATTTTTTGACATGCTGTATAACCAGAATCAATTAGTATTTTACCAAAGAAAAAATACATGATTATGTTGGCCAGAGTTGATCATTGGTTTTTTGCACAAAGATGCATGAGTTACGTATGGCAAAATCTTACCTTTTTGTAAGCAGAAATGCATCTTAAGAGTGCATTCTCAGCTTCCACAACAGGTGCATGTTCATCCTGCAACATATTAACAAAATTATTGAAAAGAAGCTAAGTTAAAAATAGGGAAAATTACTTTGGCAACCCTGACTTTAATGTCAAAATTGTAGTGACACCCCCCTGGAGCCAATATTGTTTCAGTTACATTCCATGTGAAAATCGAAGAAATGTTCATCTTTCGGTAAAATATTCTTTCAATTTAAACAATTAATTGTTTCTTTAATTAATGGTCAAACAGTAGTTTTTTTGTCAAATTTGGGTGCTGGACGGGGTTGGTATTGCCTTTTCAATTTTTGTCCAAGAAATATCAATGTACTTCTTTATTCTATAATTTATTTAGAAAAATAAAAGATAAACAAAATGATACCGGAGATTGAGGACATTCTGTCCTCAAAGAAAATTTTGACATCAACTCACAAAAACAGCACCCCGATTAGTTACAAGACAAAAAAAGGGAATATCCCTGAATTCTTTGTAAGGACCTAACTCGTAAAGACCCCCATTATTTCAGCCTTTCCCACAAAAAAGATTCTAACTTCGGTACAAGTCAAGATGTTAGTGTAATTTTCCTTTTAAAAGAAAAGGAAAAAAAAGAAAATTCAAGTTCTTTTCGTAGTGCCATAAGAGAAGGCAACAAAAACTAAGCCATTAACCAATTACTAATTTATTTTTCGCAAATATCATTTGAAAGGAAATTATACCATAATGAGCTAAGTCATTAACGGCTTAGGACTCCTCAAGCATCAGATGACATAAGGTATTACGAACCGTTTTTGTCATATTAGAGTTTGTGGGGAAAAGGTATCAATTTTCATTCCAGTCACTGTTCAACATCAAAGTTCAAGGTAGACCAATCAATTTCTGGAGTACGCTCCTGAACCATAGAAGCTGGAGGCCTATATTTTCCTCAATTCTATGAAGTATCTGTATGGATACCAACAACTTACACCCCAAGAAGTGGCATCCATTTCAACTACTAAATTTTAAATGGTATGATCTCACTTCGAAATAAAATAGTAGTTTAAACAGATGCCACGTCACTGGAATAACTTTTTGGTGCAAATTTTTGGTATCCCAATCATTACTCATTTCTATGACAAACATCTTTGTCACGAAGGAAAAAGCCTGGCTGGAGCTATAATAAAAGAAGGTTCCTAACCTTTTCATGGTTTTGTACTCAAGGGTGTGATATGAACCTTTCTGCTTAAAATAGTTCAGATGGAAGCCTAAACAAAACCCATCGACTAATTCATGGTACATTAACTCCTATCTTCCTTGCTACTGTCAAGAATTCAAACAGTTTAAACAAGGTTTTGGGCCTATATGGTAAGAATATCCACTGATAATTCTCTGTTTTGTGGTGCATTACTCCTACAAGGGAAGCTAAATAAGTCTTCAATAATTTGTTGATTTCTTTCTTGCAGTTAGTCTTAGCTACTTAGCAGTTATGACCCTGAACCCATCACTTACATATGGTTCCTTTATGATCATAATCTATTGAGGCTGCTAGAGTATATGATAAGCCTTCAACATGTGCATATCATCCTGCATGGGTCCCATTCTATAATCATGATAAGAGAAACTAAAATAATTGTCAAAAAACTGTTACTCAATGTCTCTAGTTTTTTACCTATTCCTAATATTTCTTAAATGAAGTTTTGTATTTCTTTCAAAAAAATGAAAGTAAATAAACAAAAAGAAACAAATGCAGCTCCACTGATCGGTACCCTTTCTTCCCACACAAATTCTGATCTAATTCCCCCAGCATTCAGGGATGAAGAAGAATGAAATGATTTATTTTCCAGCACTTTTGCCGATGAATTTTGTTGGTTTGCTATACCTGTCTATGTTACAGTAGAAACTGCAATTTGCTTGTTTCACAATATGTATCTTAGGTTTGACAATATATGACGCACTAATCGTAACCACCACTTGTGAATAACTTCATTTGTAGAATAACTACAGCATTTTTTTTTCGTCGTTCATTTTTGTTTCTTTTTAACCAAGTGATGTATGTGATCTACACAAATTTGTCCTGTACTAGTAAAAGAAGTCCATCATATTGTGGATCATCCCTTTGTTTTAACTGCTACTCCTGTACTAGTAAAAGAAATCCATCATATTGTGGATCATCCCTTTGTTTTAACTGCTACTAGTGGTGACCACTATGATATAATGCACGTCTTTTATACCAATGCTTCAAAATCTTTAAGTATAATGAACATTTTTAATAAAATGGCATTTTCCAATTTTCGAAAATCACCTTGAATCTGAGTGGGTAATTCCTTTTGTTCCTTTTGGTTTTAAAAAATGTAACTAAATGAATACGAACTTGCTTCACACATGCAAAAACTCTCTTCTTGAATGAAGCACAAAAGACTTTCAATGCTAACCTTTGACTCTTGTAACTCTTTCTTTGTGATCTCCAAAAGCCCAAGTGCATCGAGTGATTGCAACTGCAAACAAATGAATTCATCAACTTTAGAATCAAAAATGTCATTGCTACTAAGATGCCAGAATTGCTAGTAATTTTCCAGTGTTCGTTCTACGAACAAAATAGTTTTTGAAAGAAACTAGACGTAACAACAATAGCCAACAGATGCGAAGTTTTCTACTTCAATGGCCAAAAAAAAAAAAAAATCCTCAGAACATAGTGGATCTAATATCTTCTACAATATTACAAATAATAAAATTATATAGACTATACATGGTGGCACGTGTTTACATAAGTATAAATGCCTGCATATTGTATACACGCAGAATAGGGGGAAAAAAGGTGAGAGAGGAGGGGGTGGTGCATGGAAATATATATAAGAAATAAAAGCGAGACTAACCAGTATGACTAAGGCTTCATGCCCATTCTTTCTGGTTTCTCCAGGTACCCCAAAATTTTGCATTTTCCCACTTTGTTTCATCAATTTATCTAACAAATTATGCGCTATCCTACATGGAAAAGATAATTGATCTAAGACTTCATGCAGCTGTAAAATAAAATTCCAATTAAAAGAATCATGTTAGACCTACAAATTTATTGATTTCTTCAACTAAACTTTTCGCACTATGATCAATAAAAGAAGTATTAGCGCTCTTTGATCAATAAAAGGAGTACGAGCAATTTATCATCAAGTGGGGAGAGAGAGAGCTTATGAAACCTCCTGAACTCTTCATTGGTAGGTAGTTATCATTTTTGGTATTTTCACTTTCTTCAGAATCTGAATGAAATGAAGTTGACGGACAACTCAGAAATTCTTTCTTCTAAATCACTAGTTCAGAGAGCTCAGAGAGCTTATGAAACCTCCTGAACTCTTCATTGGTAGGTAGTTATCATTTTTGGTATTTTCATTTTCTTCAAAATCTGAATGAAATGAAGGTGACGGACAACTCAGAAATTCTTTATTCTAAATCACTAGTTCAGAGAGAGAGAGAGAGAGAGAGAGAATCTGAATGAAATGAAGGTGACAGACAACTCAGAAATTCTTTCCTGTAAATCACTAGTTCAGAGAGAGAGAGCTTATGAAACCTCCTGAACTCTTCATTGGTAGGTAGTTATCATTTTTGGTATTTTCATTTTCTTCAGAATCTGAATGAAATGAAGGTGCCGGACAACTCAGAAATTCTTTCTTCTAAATCACTAGATCAATCCTTAATTGATGATGAAAATGGTTTAGAATTTTCTGCCATATTTGATTTGTGTGGAGGCAAGCTCCTCAACAGGTAAAAGTTTTTATTTGCCCACTTTCTGATTAAATACGCATGATGTGGTGTAGCAGAGAAAGTCGTACACTGTGTTCTGCAATGTATGTGTGCGCTTTGTGAAAGGAATAGTGATTCTTAGATCATCTTTTGTGCATTGTTTTTTAAGCTGGAAGATTTGGCCCAGATTGTTGGCATAGTTTAGTGTTCAATGGGTGCTACCTTTACGTTGTAGTGATCTTTTTCATGTGGGTTCAGGACCTCGTGGTAGCAGCAAAGTTCTAAGGGAAAAGGAACTTAGCAGTTCAGCAGGCCTGTCAGTTTGTTGGACCATTTGGCTAAGAAAAGAACAGGAAATTTTTTTTGAGCGAGTTCAAGAAGATTTTGATTATTTACAGGATGGAGTCAAGTTATGGATGGCCCTGTAGTTAGTTGACCCGAAAGAATTCAAGAATTTTTTGTTTCTAGGTTTGCTACTATTTGGTTCTTTTTGGTAATATTGTTTGGCATATCTTGTTCCCAATGTTTGAACTTCTTCCCTTTATAAATACTAAATATAGTTTCATTTTTTTTTAAACTATATTTCATTTATGAAAAATGAAATATAGTTTCATTTTTTGTCAAAAAAGGAAATAGATATTAGAACATCTAGAAATATCTTAGAACTGAAATCTGAAGTATTTTCCATTCTTAAGCTTCTAATATTTAGTTTTCCTGTGTCACTGCAGATCGGTTTTGGAAGCAACCTTAAGCATGTTAAAGTTTTTTGAAAAAAAAAATTTGGTTTTCTTTAACGTATTCTACAAGTTGTCCGCCATCCTTGTGCACATTTTTTTTTTCTTTAAGGAACAGAGTATTTTAGTGATGTCTATACATTAAAGTCTGCAGGCTCCTCATTAACTTTGTTTTCTGAAAAACAATAGGGAGGGAATAATACCCAACCGTAGTCCCGAAAAATGTTCTTTTATAACCAGTTAGACACCAAAATCAACCCATATAACGAATATTCAAAGTAACTATAGAAGGCAACCAACCACACACATGTAAGAGATGCTCAAGAATGCACACACAAATCGATAAAGATGGGTAGATCAGATTCTTATATATTACTCAAGCACAATAATACTAACAATAAAACTATAGAGTGAAACATCAGTTTTGAGTTTAATTTTGATCACGAAAAGATTAAAATAAAGTTGCTAAAAGAAATAAACAAACCTTATTGAATTATTCAAATGCTCTTTTGCCTTGTCAAGCTCAGCTATTGCTACAGAAGTATCCATCTTCCTTAGCCTATTGGCATTGAGCATAGGCAACCTAGCAATGTGAAGCAAGTTTGCACCAATCTACCAATGGGAAAATACAAGATTAACATCACCAGTAATAAGTAATCAAGTGTGGTCTTCTTTTTTCCTATAAACATAATTGTTACTAGAAAGTAAAGAAATAGATGTACATGTTGCACTTGGGACTAGCACATCTGCGTGGCCATGAATAATAAAGCAGTTATCTCTGGAAAGGGTTTGGTATAGACATCTAAGTAGTTGCACTTGGGATTAGTACATCTGCAAGGCCATGCTTGATAAAGCAGTTGGATCTAAAAAGGGTTTGGTGCAGACAACTTCTACTAAAACTGAAAGCAGAATTGGAACAAATATAATCTGCTATATTTTATTCATTGGCAGAATTACACTTAAATAGACTTCAACAACCAAACAGGTTGACTAATCAAAAATAAAGAAAAAGATCTTCCTAAGAACATGACAGATTTGGTGTAACAACCAAATCAGATTTTATTAGAAATAAAAAACTAATCCTAGTCTATTGGAAAAGATTAGTAATAGGAGATTTGATAATTGAATTAAAAAATCTTCCTAATTGATAAAATCTAATCAAATCAGATTGTTCTGATCTGCCAACACTCCCTCTCAAGTTTGGACGTAGATGTCTGAGTCCGAGCTTGTGTATTAGGAATTCAAATGTTGGTCCATGCAATCCTTTTGTGAAAATATCAGCCACTTGTTGCTTTGTAAGAATATATTCTACACTGATTATTCCACTCTCAATTTCTTCTGAGATGAAATGTCTATCTACTCCCACATGTTTGGTTCTGTCATGATGAACCAGATTGTGTGCTATGCTGATTGTGGTCTTGTTGTCACAATAGAGCCGCATAGGGAACTCACACTTAATCCTTAATTCCTCCAACAGTTGTTTTATCCAGATTGCCTCATAAATACCATGAGCCATAGCCCTATATTCAGCCTCGGCACTACTCCTTGCAATTATGGTTTGTTTTTTAGCTACGCCAAGTAACCAAATTTCCCCAAAGCTGAGTACAATATCCAGAAGTTGACCTTCTATTTTTTACAGAACCTGTCCAATCTGCATTTGTATAAATTTTAATTTTTCTATCCTCATTTTTCCTGAAAAATAGTCCATTTCCTGGATTTTTCTTGAGATATCTTAATATACGATAGACTATATCAGGATGTCTTTGGCACGGTGAATGTATATATTGGATGACTACACTAACTGCAAATGCAATGTCAGGCCGAGTGTGCGAGAGATAAAATTAGCCTTCCCACGAGTCTTTGATATCTACTTGTGTCTACTAGAGTTCCTTCGGTCACTCCCATTTTTCCTCTAGGTTCAATTGGAGCGTTTACAGGTTTGCAACCTAGCAGTCTTGTTTCTCCTAACAAATCCATTGTATACTTCCTTTGTGATATGGAGATTTCCCTTTTACTCCTTGCAACCTTTATTCCTAGGAAATATCTAGGGGTTCCAAGGTCCTTGATCTCAAACTCTCTTGCCATATCTTTTAATCTCTTGAAAATCATTACCGGCGAGTATTATGTCGTCTACATATATAATCAAAACTGTGATTTTCTTGTTCGGAGACTATTTAACAAAGAGAGTATGATCAGCTTATCCTTACAAGTATCCATGACCCTTGATTACCCAAGAAAATCTCTCGAACCAAGCCCTTGGTGATTGCTTGAGACCATACAAAGAATTCTTCAAGCGAGACATAGTTTTATCTTGTTTGTCTTCATAGAAATCAGGTGGGAGACTCACATATACTTTTTCCTCTAACTCTCCATTTAATAAAGCATTCTTCACATCAAGTTGATATAGAGGCCAATCCAAATTTGCCACTAGTGATGAGAGGACTTGAACAGTACTGAGTTTTGCAACTAGAGCAAACGTCTCTGTGTAGTCTATCCCAGAGGTTTGTGTAAAGCCCTTTGCCACCAATCGAGCTTTATATCTTTCTACTGAACCATCTGGTCTGACTTTAACTGTGAATACCCACTTGCATCCAACCACTTTCTTGTCCTGTGGAAGCTTCACCAAACTCCAAGTCTCATTCTTCTTAAGAGCTTGCATTTCTTCTAGTATAGTAGCCTTCCATTCTGGGATAGTCAAAGCCTCCTCAATTTTCCTAGGAACATCAATCCTAGAAAGATTTGTAGTGAAGGCACGAAACAAGGGTGATAGGTTATGAAACGACACAAATTTAGAAATAGGATATTTTGTGCATGATCTAACATCTTTTCTAAGAGTAATAGGTACATCTAACATATCATGATCAACTTCGGGATTACCTGAGGATGATGGATCTACCATAGGTTCTGATTCTAGACAGTTCATAGTGCCTGTGAAAGGATTATTTTGTTGAGAACCTTTCCTTTGAGTGTAGACACATAGCTCTTGTTGATTTGGAATAGAATTGTCCCTTCCAATTTCATCTATTGGTTGTGGAATTGGAATTGGAGTTGGAGTTTCGATTATGGTTGGTAATGGATCTTCGGCAACTATGGGTGGTATGGATGGTGATTGAGATGGTGGTGTTGATGTATTATCCCATTCCCAGAAATGAGCTTCTTTGTCCTTATTCTCCCCTTGAAGCGAAGTTTGGGAATAATATGGTATTTCTTCAAAGAATGTGACATCCCGGGTAACAAAAGACCTCTTTGTTTTAGGGCAAAAACATCTATATCGCTTCTTTGTTGGAGAATACCCAACAAATATTGTTTTTATGGCTCTAAGATCGAGTTAGACCTCTTTGTTTTAGGGCAAAAACATCTATATCGCTTCTTTGTTGGAGAATACCCAACAAATATTGTTTTTATGGCTCTAAGATCGAGTTTGGAATGATATTGAGAATGAACATGGACAAATGCAGTGCAACCAAAGGTTTTGAGGGGAAGCTTATTGATGAGAGTGTTAAGATGTGGAATTTGGTTTGTAAGAACTGATAGAGGAGATTTGAATTTTAAGATGCGGCTGGGTCACCTATTGATAAGAAAAGCAGTGGTTAAAATAGCATCTCTCCACAAATATTTGGGTACATTCATAGTGAACATTAGAGCACGAGCTACCTCTAGCAAATATCTATTTTTTCTTTCAGAAACTCCATTTTGTTGTCAACACAAGAACTTTGATGACCAATTCCCTGTTGACCAAGATAACCACCCAAAATAGATTGGTAATATTCACTCCTATTGTTTGTTCTCAGAAATAAAATTTCTGTGGCATTGGGTTTGAACCATGTTGTGGAAATTCTAAAAAATTTGACTAGTTTCAAATTTCTCTTTAAGCAAATCCCAAGTTACCCTTGAATGATCAATAAAGGTGACAAACCATTGTTTTCCATTCAAAGTACTTGTTCTAGACGGACCCCAGATATCATTATGTACTAGAGTATAGGGCATGGAAGGTTCATATGGCTTTGGTGAAAAAGGAATTTGAGTATGTTTTGCAATATGACAAATATCACAAACAAATGAAACAGATTCTTTATTCTTAAACAATGTAGGTAACAAGAACCTTGAATATGAAAAACTGGGGTGACCAAGTCTTTGATGCCACAACATTTTTTATCAGAAGAAACCAAAACAGACGACGCTCTAGACACAAGTGCTTGTTTACCCTTAGACTCTATGTTCTCAAGAAAATAAAGTCCATCATAGACTCTAGCACTGTCAATCGTCTTCCTCGATGATAGGTACTGAAATTGACACATGGAAGAATGAAAATTAGCCACACAATAATTGTCACATGTGAGTTTACTAATGGACATTAGATTGCATTTTAAAGCTGGAACATGTAGAACAAAGTGAAAAATAAGATATTTAGAAATTTTTATTGAACCTATTCTAGTAATAGTAACTAAGGACTTATCTCTTATTCCTATTTTAGAAAAACTAGAACATTGAGTATAAGAAAAAAAATGACTAAAGCAACCTGTCATATGATCAGAGGTACCGGAATCAATAACCCACAGTTCCTCGATATGAACCTAGGAGACTAAAGCTGTATGGATACCATTGTGTGATACGGTGCATAGTCCTGTATTGGGATTCGGTATAGGTGGTGATGGTGTTGGAGTGAGAAGACGATAGAGTTGCTTGAGTTGTTCCTTATTTAGTGAAATCGAGGAGTTTGGTGGTTGTTGTGTTGAAAGATCTACTCCTAGTTTCTCTTGTGAGACTTGAAAGCTTTTCCCTTCATTCGGCTTCTGAGGAGTCCAGTTTGCTGGTTTCTCATGAATTTTCCAGCAAGTATCTTTGGTATGTCCAAGTTATTTGCCATGATCACACCAAGGTTGGCCCTTTCTTTGTGGATTCTCATTGCTGAATTGTGGCCCTCGGGCAGCTAAAGCAGAAACATCTGATATTGAAATCATTGTATCATTGTTGGGGTTCCCCAACATCACCTTCTTTCAGCTCTCTTCATGTTTAACTGTTGAGAATACTTCAGGAACATCAGGTAGAGGCTTAACACTTAGGATCCTCCCACAAACATCATCTAAGATTTTATTCAGACCAAGTAGAAACTTGTAGACTCGATCTCTTTTCACTATCTCCTTGTATAGCTTGTGATCTTCAGCACAATGCCATGCTACTTCATCAAAAATATCTAATTGCTGCCAGTGGTGTGATAAAGTGTTGAAATATTCGATTACATTCAGATCTCTTTGGCAAAGGTCGTGTATAGCACCCTTGACTCCGAAGATTTCTGATATGTTTTCCTTGTTTAAATAGCTTTGCTTCCCTGCATCTCACATTTCCTTTGCAGTTTTGTAATACATAAAGTTCTCACCCATTTCGCTGGTCATAGGGTTGATTACCCATGATCTAACCATGATCTAACCATACTATATTCTGTCTTCCAAACCTTAAACTTTGGATCTTTCTCCTCTGGTTGTATGGCATCACCAATGAGATAATCTTCTTTTCCTCTTCTATGAACATCATCACGGAGTGTGACCATTGGACAAAGTTCTGGCCATTAAACTTATGACTTGTGATTGGCTGAGTTGGAGCTTCAAATCCGATTATTGGACTTGGATTGGTAGCTCCAGATGAACTAGAGGTAACCTCGGATGAGGTTTCTTTTTCCGCTGGCCATCCTGTATTTTGGCATTAGATTTGGTAAAAAAAAGAATGTTCAGAAACTTGCTCTGATACCATGAAAGCAAAATTGGAACAAATATAATCTACTTAAATAGCCTTCAACAACCAAACGGGTTGACTAATCAAAAATAAAGGAAAAGATCTTCCTAAAAACATGACAGATTTGGTGTAACAACTAAATCTGATTTTATTAGAAATAAAAAACTAATCCTAGTCTATCGGAAAAGATTAATAATAGGAGATTTGATAATTGAATTAAAAAATCTAATCAAGTTAGATTGTTTTGATCTGCCAACAAAAACAATGTCTTGAATGGGTGTAACATAAGTTCACATAGTGTGCTATCCACTGCATCCTCATCTCTCAAGGATGGGACTAGTCATATGAAAATGTAAAGCATTTTTCAAAAGATCAATTCATCAGAAAATTATACCCATACAATAACCAGTCACTCATATAAGTTAAGCTCAAAATATGGGAAGTTAAGAAATATTCAATTTTCTATGTATATCAATAGATACAATTTAAAAATTTAAGAGGTTTAATTCTTCAAATTCAAAATTTGAAACGAACAGTTTGAGGACAGAAGTGAAATTACGACTAATGTAACATATTAATATGCAATAAAGGCAACATAAGTAAAATATTTTCTTTCAATACCAACATATTCTGAAAATAATTTCACGACTACCATGTAAATGAACTTTTAAAAAACTGGACATGTTTCAAAAAAGAAAAAACAAAGTCAAAAGTATGAAAAGTGTCCAATATTATAACTAAAAGTCAGAGCCAACATTACCAGACAGTTTTTTTAATAAGAAACATAACTTTAATTAAAACAGACTGAAATATAAGAAAACAAGAAAAGGTATCATAAAAGACTAATACAAGATTCCAACTAAATTGGAACAGTAAAAGATGTGTATCCTTAGCCAATGAGCCCAACTGCACCTAAGTTTGATCACGTGTCTCCAAAACCCTAGTATGCCCAACTTGGGCATAAAAGATATGTATCTTTGAAAATGATGCCCATAAAAGAAAAGAAGACAAAAACCCAATTTTTGCCTAAAGACGAAAAATGGCTACTTTTTCGAGGAATACAATGCTGGAAGTACAAACAAATAAAAATAGAAATTCTTGGTACTGAAATTCCTGCTTTTCTTTCTTTTCCATAAGTAAAGTGTAGTACCAAATTTTCCCAAACACAGATGCCATAATCCATTTTGCAATTTTTTTCCTTCTCCCTATCAGATTTATTAGTAACCCATTTATACCCATACAATAACCTGGAAAACAAACTCAAACCACAAGGGGTGTGTCATTTTCTGTTTTTTCTGTGTCCAATAATGAAAAATGCTATCTTCTTGTGGCATTATAAGCTAGGGTTTCTTGTATTTGAAGAGACTATTTCCAAATTTATTCAATAAAATCAATACCAAGTTTCTTCAATGTGAAGTGTGTCAATTATCTAATCATATTAGGAACAGTTACCAAATCCAAGGGTATAAACCATCACAACCTTCTACTATCATTCATGGTGATGTACGGGGGCCATCAAGAGTTAGTAATATTTTTGGTAGTAAATAGTTTGTTTCATTCATTGATGATCATACTAGGTAACATGGATATACCTTATGAAAGAGAAGTCTAAAGTCAAAAATATCTGTCAAACATTCCATACCATGATCCAAACACAATTCCAAACTAAGATTAAAGTCTTTCGTTCTGATAATGCCAAAGGCTACTTCAATTCTATCTTGGGTGACTTTCAAAAATAATGGGAAAATTCAACAGAGTTCATGTTTAGAAACTCCTCAACAAAATGGAATTACTGAAAGGAAAAATAGACACCACCTTGAAGTAGCTCAATCTATCATGTTTTCAGTGAATGTTCCTAAAAAATTTTGGGGGGAAGCTATCCTAACTACAACTTATTTAATCAATAGGATGCCTTCTAGGGTCTAAAATTACAAAACTCCTTGTCAAACACTGTTCCAATCCTGCCCACACACTAGAATCATCTCATCACTGCCTTTAAAATTATTCGGATGTAGCATGTTTGTCCATGTCAAGTCCCACCACCGTAGTACACTTGACCCAAAAGTCATAAAGTGTATATTTTTTGGTTATTCACCCACTCAAAAAGGTTATAAATGTTACTCTCCTATCACTACGAAATTTTACTCCACCATGGATATAACCTTCTTTGAGACTCAACCTTACTAATCCAAAACCAACATTCAGGGGGGAATTTCACTATTGAAGAAGATTGTAGTTTTTGGCATCCAGGGTCATACCCATCTCAACCTATCATTCCTATGTCACCCACCAGAAAACCCGCCATAACCGACAGTTGGAACTCCATCATCTACACCTAGAACTCCGTCATCTTTGGGCCAACCACGCACACTACCTACAATAAACTCTGAGTTACGTGTTTATTCAAGGAAAAAGAAACCACAACAAAAGGTAGAGCATCATACACTTCTTGAGCAGAACCATTAGTCTAACTCACAGCCGAATTGTCCAGGTAACTTGTTGTTTGAAGATTGTTCAGATAATGCTGCTAATGAGCCTAGTGTTATCAATGATCTTGATGTTCCTATTGCACTACAGAAGGGAGTTCAGACTTGTACTCAACATCTTATTGCTCATTATCTTTCATATAATAGCTTATCACCAAGTGTTCAAACATTTTCAGTGAATATCACCCACACAGAAATTCCAAGAACCATTCAAGAAGCACTCAGAATACCAGAATCGAAAGTAGCTACTGGTGACGAAATCAATGCTCTGAAGAAAAATGGCACATAAGAACTTTCAGATCTTCCTAGAGGGAAACAACCTATGGGATACAAATGAATATTCAATGTCAAATACAAACCAGATTGGGGTATTAATCAATACGAGGTAAGACTAGTTGCTAAGGGGTTCACTCAAACCTATGGTCTTGACTACTATAAACATTTGCTCTTGTCGCAAAACTCAATACCATCCGAGTGTTATTATCTTTGGCAGCTAGCTATGATTGGCCACTCTATCAACTAGATGTCACGAATGCATTCCTCAATGGTGATTTAGAAGAAGTGTAAATGGAGATTCCTCCAGGATTTGAGACATCAAGCAACTACAATAAAGTGTACAAACTTTGAAAGTCACTTTATGGACTCAAACAGTCTCCACGGGCATGGTTTGTCAGGCTCACAAATGTAGTTAAGAAACATGGGTACCAACAAGGACAAACCGATCACACTTTGTTTACCAAGCTGTAATTTGATATGAAGAAAAGGAACTATTTGTCTTTTCTTATTCAATACCATAAACCAGGAAGAAATATATATAGGGCAGATGGTAACAAGTCTGCCATCCAAATCCCTTAAGTCTAGGCAAAAGGAAAAGAAAGATAATAAAAGAAAATCGGAATACAAATAAAATCTAATCTCAACAGCTCACACAAATATCCTACGAATAAAACTAAATCCTATAAACAAGAAAATAAACTAATACGAGTAAATCCACTCCCTCTCAAGCTGGGAGTAAATGTCAATCATTCCCAGCTTGGAACTTATCTCTTCGAAACTCTTCGTTGATAATGCCTTTGTGAGTATATCAGCTGGTTGTTGACTAGTGGGAACGTAGACCAACTGAATAACTCCATCTTCAACTTTTTCCTTGATAAAGTGCCTATCAATCTCGACGTGTTTGGTGCAATCATGAGGAACCAGATTCTTTGCTATGCTGATGGCAGCCTGATTGTCGCAATGCATCTTCATAGGTTCTTGGACAGGTAATTTTAACTCTTCAAGAATACGTCTTAGCCATATACCTTCACAAACCCCATGTGCTAAAGCTCTAAATTCTGCCTCTGCACTATTTCTAGCCACAACAGCTTGTTTTTTGCTTTGCCAAGTGACCAAGTTCCCCCAAACATACGTACAGTACCCAAAAGTTGATCGACGGTCAATAATTGAACCTGCCCAATCGACATCTGAATATAACTTTATGCTCTTGTTAAATGTTTTCTTGAAAAATAACCCCTTTCCAGGTGTCATCTTAAGATATTGGAGAATACAATAAAAAACATCAAAGTGTTCTTTGGAGGGATTATTCATGAACTGACTCACGGCACTTACTGAGAAACTAATATCAGGGCATGTATGGGAAAAATAGATCAGTCTTCCTACCAATCTTTAATATCTCCCTTTGTCGACTAGGATACTTCCTTCCTTTTTTCCTAACTTGTTGATTAGATCCATTGGAGTCTTAGTTGGTTTACACCCTAGCATACCAATCTCCTTTAGTAAGTCTAGAGTATACTTACATTGAGATATGACAATTCTCTTGCTGGACCGAGCTACCTCCATACCTAAAAAGTATTTAACACTTCCAAGGTCCTTGATTTCAAATTCTGTGGCCAGAAAATTTTTCAAGTTCACCATATCTTCTTGATAATCTCTTGTTAGGATAATATCATCTACATACACTATTAGAATAGCAATTCTTGAATCTGATGAATGTTTGAAAAATAGTGTATGGTCAGATTGGCCTTGAGAATATCCTTGCCTTCTCACTGCCTTGGTAAATCTGTCGAACCAAGCTCGAGATGATTGTTTCAATCCATACAATGACTTCTTGAGCTTACACACTTGGTTTCCGGTGTTTGGTTCTTCAAGGCCTTGTCGTATCTCCATGTAGATTTCCTCTTCAAGGTCACCGTTGAGGAAAGCGTCTTTTACATCAAGTTGGTTCAACGGCCAATTTAGATTCACTGCAATGGAGATTAGCACACGAACTGTATTCAACTTAGCAACTGGGGCAAAAGTTTCTAAGAAGTCAATACCATAAGTTTGGGTGAATCCATTTGCAACAAGTCGAGCCTTATATCGTTCTATACTCCCATCAGCTTTGTGTTTAACTGTGAAAATCCACTTACATGCCACTGGTTGTTTTCCTAGTGGTAGTTTTGTAAGTTCCTATATACCATTATTCTTGAGTGCTGATATCTCTTCATTAATGGTTGTTCTCCATTCAGACTTTTGTGCAGACTCATGAAAGTTTCGAGGAATTTCAACTGATGACACAACGGATATAAATGCTCGATAATTGGGAGATATCCTTTAATAAGAGACAAAGTTAGCCATAGGATGTTTGGTGGTATATGATCTTACTCCTTTTCTTATGGCAATGAGCAAATGCATATCATCACTAGCAGTTGGAGTATCGATTGTGTTACCTGGTTGTGTTTCAGATGATTCAAGTTCGGGTTCCAACTCTTGGTTCTGCTCAGGTGGTGCCTCAGTTTCTATATTCTCTTGAGTTCATGGCCTCCTAATGTAAACACGTAGCTCTTGGTTCATTGCTCCTTGTATGTTTGGCTCGAGTGCTTCTGGTTGAGACTTGATGGTCTCAGAATGAGTTTCAGATGGATTTCCCTGAGTAAATTCAGCCACGGGTTTAAAGGTGGTAAACATGGGAATGGCAGACACAGGAATGGACTTATTGGTGTTCTGAGTTTCAATACAAAACTGATATTCCTTTGTTTCATTCTCCCCCTTAATATGAGTTTTAAGATGGTAGGGTTGATTCTCAAAGAATGTAACATCCATGGTGTGATAGAATTTACGAGTAACTGGTGAATAATATTTGTACCCTTTGTGATTTGATGAATATCCCAAAAATATACACTTTGTGGCCTTTGGATCAAGTTTACTTAGGTTGTGAGAATAGACATGAACAAATACAGAACAACCAAAAATACGAAAACGAATGGAAGAAAAGAGACGAGAGGAAGGGAAGGCTTTACCAAGAACATCGTATGGAGTTTTGAATTGAAGAACACGTGAAGGCATTCGATTGATGAGGTAAGTAGATGTGAGAATAGCTTCACCCCAGAAGTGTTTGGGAACATTTGTGGCAAACATTATAGATCGGGTTACCTCAAGCAGATGTCTATTTTTTCTTTCAGCTATCCCATTTTGTCGAGGTGTATCTACACATGAACTTTGGTGAATTATCCCTTGTTTCTCCAAGTAACCCCCTAAGACAGAATTGTAGTAATCTTTGGCATTGTCTGTTCTCAAAATTTGGATTTTTGTTTGGAATTGAGTGTTTATCATGGAGTGAAACTTTGGAAAAATTGAGCTGACTTCTGACTTTTCTTTCATAAGAAACACCCAAGTTATTCTAGTGTGATCATCAATGAATGTTACAAACCATTTAGCACCAGTTATATTATTAACACGACAGGATCTCCAAATGTCACTATGTATCATGGTAAATGGATATGAGGCACTGTAAGGTCGGATAGGATAACTATTTCTGACATGTTTTGACAACTGACAAATCTCACATTGAAAATTTTTTGTCCTTATATTCAAAAATAGTTCAGGAAATAACTTTTCAAGATACAAGAAATTTGGATGACCTAGCCGATAGTGCCACAACATAATTGCACTATCATTTTTATTCAAAATAGACACAGACAAAAAATTCCCAATCCTAGGAGCCTTGATGGGAATACAATTAGCATTTTGAGCTTGTTTTCTAGAATGATCCTGACCTTTGAGAATATAGAGCCCTGAGATCTTCAGCATTGCCAATCATCTTCTCCGAACTCAAATCCTGAAAAACACATGTATTGGAAAACTTAGCAACAAAATTCATGTCTCTGGTTATCTTGCTAATGGACAACAAATTATAACTCAATTTCGGCACCAATAGGACAGATTTCAAAACAATATCCTTAGAAATTACAATGGAACTTGTTCCAGCAACTTGAGAGAGGGTGCCATCTGCCATTCTAACAGAAAAATTCCCATGACTTGGGTTATATGAATGAAATAAAGTTTCATCTCCCGTCATATGGTCATAAGCGCCTGAGTCAACAATCCACGGGCTATTTTGTTCACATTTAGCATTCAAGGCCTTTAAGAAATTACCTTTTTGAGCAATTGTACCTGTTCCAACCAAAGAGGTAGTTGCAGATGGTTGAAGTTGTCCAAACATTCTTTGCAAGACATCAAGTTGCTCCTTGCTGAATGCGGCAATGTCAAATTGCACCTGAGATTTGTTATCTACTTCCTCTACTATAGCAATGTTGCACTGGCTTTCTCTTTTATTCTGGAATCGGGATGGCTTCCAGTCTGCAGGTTTGCCATGAATCACCCAACACTTGTCTTTTGTGTGTCCGAGTTTGCCGCAATGGTCACATTAAGGTCTTTCCTTTCGGGCTCGATTGCCATAGTTCTGTGAATGAGCTCCTTGAACAGCTAGAGCAAAACTTTCGATTGTTGTAGAGTTATTTGAGGTGCCCATCATAACTTTCTTCCGAGTGGCTTCTCGACGAACTTCAGAAAAAGTCTCCCGTAGACTTGGTAATGGTCGTTGTCCCATCATTCGTCCTTGCATTTCATCCAGATTTTCATTCAGTCCTAACAGGAATTTGTAAATTCTTTCTTTTTCGACAATTTTCCGGTACTTTACGTTATCTCTAGGGCAATCCCATTCGGTAGATTCCAATATGTCGAGTTGTTGCCAATAACGTTTGAGAGTATTATAGTATTGTTGCACAGATAAATCTCCCTGCCGAAGATCATGAAGTTTGCCTTTTATTTCGAAAACAGCAGAAGTGTTCTCTTTGTCAGAATAACTGATCTTGGCTGCTTCCCAAATTTCTTGTGCAGTGATATAATACATAAAATCCTCTCCTATATCAGGGTTCATGGAATTGATTAGCCATGACATGATCATGGAGTTTTCAGATTTCCATGCCTTGTATTTAGGATCATCTTTATTTGGAGCTGCTGCCACACCGGAAAGATAGTCGTCTTTGCTTCTGCCGCAGATGAACATGAAAACTGATTGCGACCACTGGAAAAAATTGTCGCCATTCAGTTTATGCACCGTGACAATCGACCCTGTACCATCAGATCCTCTAGCAGCAATTGTGGTTGAGATGTTGTGATTTGAGGTCACTTTAGAGTTGGTTTTGGTATGCCCGTCAGTTGCCATTGTTGATGCTCGTAAGATTGTTTTTGATCTAGCCTTCAGAGTTGTTTATGGTAAAGCTCTGATACCATGTAATTTGATGTGAAGAAAAGGAACTATTTGTCTTTTCTTATTCAATACCGTAAACCAGGAAGAAATATATATAGGGCAGATGGTAACAAGCCTACCATCCGAATCCCTTAAGTCTAGGCAAAAAGAAAGGAAAGATAATAAAAGAAAATCGGAATACAAATAAAATCAAATCTCAACAGCTCACACAAATATCCTATCAATAAAACTAAATCCTATAAACAAAGAAATAAACTAATACGAGTAAATCCACACAAGCAATCATCGGAAGGCAAGAAAGTTATTCTTATTGCCTATGTTGATGACTTTATCTTAACAGGTGGTTATTTAGAAGAAATGGCCATTCTCAAACAAGTTCTTGCTAAGGAATTCGAGATTAAAGACCTAGGAAATCTGAAATATTTTCTAGGTATGGAGGTTGTACGAACTAAGAAGGGGATCTCTACCTCATAACGAAAGTATGTGCTTGATCTACTAAGGGAAAATGGAATGCTTGGCTGCAAACCTGCTGACACTCCAATGGAATCAAACTTTAAAATGGGATTGAAAGCAAAGAGTACTCCAGTAGTTAAGGGAAGATATCAACGGTTGGTTGGTAAATTTATCTATTTGTCTAATACTAGGCCTAATATTGCATTTCCAATCAGCGTTGTAAGTCAGTTCATGAATAGTCCTAATGAGGAGCATCTTGAAGCAATTTACAGAATTCTCAGGTACTTGAAAATGACACCTGGAAAAGGCTTATTCTTTAAGAAACAAAGTGAAAGAGGAATTGAAGTCTACTCAGATGCTGACTAGGTAGGTTCTATGACAGACCGAAAGTCTACTTCAGGGTAGTGTACCTATGTTTGGGGGAATCTGGTAACTTGACAGAGCAAAAAGCAAAGTGTTGTAGCAAGGAGTAGTGCTGAAGCAAAGTATCGAGCATTAAATGAGCTAGGAGTTCAATCAAATGGTTCGATGAAAGTTTATTGTGACAATTTGGCTGCCATTAGTATTGCGAAAAACCCCAGTACATCATGACAGCACCAAGCATGTTGAATTGGATCGTCACTTATAAAGGAAAAAGCTGAGGAAGGAATACTCAACTTGATATATACTCCACAAGCTCTCAAGTGGCTGATATCCTCGCTAAAGCTCTTCCTAGAGTGAGGTTCGAAAATCTGATTTCCAAGCTAGGAATGATGAACATCTATTCACAGCTTGAGGGGGAGTGTAGAAATACGGTATGTAGGATTTGATTATCTACTTAATTAGGAGATTTCAGTGGTTATTTTGTGTATATTTGTTTCCTTAATAAGTTGAGAATAGCCGTATTCTTTTGTGTTGATTTAGCTATTTAAAATCCTGATTTTTAGGATTTAATTGTTCAAATTTCGTGGGATATTTTCTTACAGCTGGTAGGGCTGTGTATCCTATTTATTCCTAGCTTGTATTCTGCTCTATGATGAATAAAATTTGAGAGTTTTCCTCTCTAAATTCTTGAGAAAGACACATAACAAATCTCAAATTATTAGCTTTTCTTCTGAAGTTTCCTGCCATTGTAAGTTGTAACTAGTTATAAAAAGATCAAAATAGAAAAAAAAAATGAAAAAATACATATTTATCATTGAGACAAAAGGAAGAACTGAATCACAAAACATACAGTGATTTGAACAAATCAAAAGAATATATCGACTGCATGATCCGCCGTCTTTTTTCTCGACAATAAGAACATATCTATGAATACAACAACATGATAAAAGTAGGGCGACAATATCTTTATGAGTTTATTAGGTGAAACAACAAACCTGGATATGATCATCAGGAAGTAAGGTTTTCCGAGCAACAAGACACCTATAAAAACAGAGAAGTCAGGAAGTTCCGGACAAACGCTTTCTTTCTTTTTTTTTTTTTTTGTAAGTTTACCTTTCAAGAAGTTCTTGGGTTTCTTTTAAACTTCCAGCAGACTGTAGAGTTAGGGCCAACCCTTCAGCTGCAATTACCGTATCCAAAGAACTCCATCCCTGTCTCATAAAAAAATTACAATGCAAACTATTGGTTATGATGGCGGCAAGTGTATATGGACAAAGTGACAACATCAAAATGCTAAACTAAAATAAAATGACAGATACAACTTGACAAACTTTTAAAAGGAAACGAGTAGTAAGAAAGAAAAAAATTCCTATCTAATATTTCATTTCTAAAAATTCCTATCTAATATATCATTTCACTATGAAGCTACTCCACAGTAAGCTATATCTTTTGGAAAAGCATATAAATAACTATAATTTGAACAGAAACAGATCCTATAGCAAGAAAACTTTAGGTGGCCCAAAGAAGCAGCCAATTTATGCAGAGAAATAGCAATAAGCCAATCATTTGACTTAACAAGAATACATTCCTAAACTCTATGTAAAAGTCCAAAAAAATCGGCCGTAATCCACATAAATTCCATGTCGACCTTATGTTCACAGAAAATAAAACAATACCCTGTTTCTAAAAAGGTTTAAAAAGTATCCCTCTGACAATTTTTTATTGACCAAAGTAGATAGTTTTTAAAATTCTAGTAGTCCCCTAGGGTTGTGTATCCAAACCACTTTAAATATTAGAATCCTATTAGCAATTGCCCAAAAAGTCCACTCCAAAATTGCAAAGGTGACAACTGTTTAAATCAATTTAGAAATATGGGTATATTTTTAATTGTCTGATAACACAAGCTAGGCTGAATGCAGGTAGATTTTTGGGATTTACCTTTTTATTAAGGATGTGAATCAAATGTCAAGAATATATATTTTTCCTAGAGAAGACAAGTCCTCTTTAACAAGAAATTTTATAAAACATGTGAAAATTTTGATATCATAAATACAAATTTTTGCATATTATTTTATACCTAATGTATCCAAGTATTCTGTAAAATCATATTGTAGAAACTTTTGGCATATTTGTTATTTGTCATATATAAGCACAAGCGAAACTATGGAGTAGAAAATAAAATGGTCCAACCTTAGTTAACTCCATAGTATGAAGGATCTTTCTTTGTATAATCTCAGCTTCCTCAACACGATTGGTTTTCAGGTATATCTACAGAGAGAGAAGAACAAGAATCAATAAACATATAACTCAAGATTTGTAATTTCAGCAATCTAGTATATGAGAGTTGTCATAGGCTTTCAGAGTCAATTTTAACCTATATAGACATTATATGCAAAATATTATAGAATTTTAACCTATATAGATATTATATGCAAAATATTATAGACTTAATCTTCCAACCTTCCTTCTAATCTTTCACTCTGGATTTGCCAGATGCATCTATACACATGTTTAAAACCTTAAGCAATTGAGAAGCATCACTTCATAAAATAAGAGCTTCTTCCTTTGTCCAACAAAAAGGTTTAGATTCAAAGGAAAGTTTCAAGAGATAACAGACAATTCTTCATATATAATTGCAAGCTTCACTAACATCACTTAAGACGCTGGAGAGAACAATTTAAACATAATCAAGAGATTCGTGGCAAATTGCAAAATTATCCAAGCCATGTGGGTTAAAGAAAATAAAACCTGTGCAAGATACCGTAATCTCTTCACACATATGATTGATTCTGCTTGGCCACCTTCCTACAAGCTCAAACACTTGGTATCATTACCAACAGACCAACAAATTGAAAGCTCAATGAAGGGGAAGTTCTAAGCCACATTGCTTCAAACCTCCAGTATTCCAACAGAATCCAAAATAAGGGCCTCTGCGTCCTTATCCTTTCCTTGGAGATATAGCACCTGCAATTAATTTTCCATTTCATTTCACAAGTACAAAAGTTGGTTAAAAGGTCAGGGTGATGGAGAACACAAGAAAGACTTTCATTAAGAATACTATTCTTAAAATTCAAAATGACAGAAGAAAAGAACATGTTATAAAATCATTTACGTAGAACTTGAGAACTAGTTCACATGGGTAATACTAACTACTAAGGGCTTACCATTTACCAACTTCTATTTATAGGCATATTATGAATTGAGTAACACACTAGTGTTTGATAAAACATAAAGACTGTCACATTAGTTCTTAGACAGCAGTTGGTAAGAAATGTTGGTGATGGATCATTACTCTACTTACAAATGAAAAGAGGTTCCTTTTTTTATTATTCTTTAAGCATTACATTTCACAATACTAAATGGTGAATGTCCGTTAGTATTGCAAGAGAGCCAAGTTTGGACAGATAGTGAGTTTGTCAAGAAACAAACAAGCAGATACGTTTCAGCATATGCAGTAATTTTCAATCCACTTAAGAGACCAAAAAGAAATTAAAAAAAAAATATTTTGCTACATTTGATTACAACCAATTATTGAACCATTCCTAGTTGAAGTGAATGCCCCAGCTTATATTCGTGGTCATCCTAAAATTAAAATAATCAAATACTGAAGTAATTGTCAAAGTTTTAATTAACAATAACACCACTATATTTTTCAAAGTGTTCAAACAAAGAAAGGGCAAGAAGCAAAATAAACATAAAGCAAAACAGAAATGTTTGTACCATTCCAAGATGATACATAGTATCTGCAAAATCTGCATGGCTAAGTCCCAGAACACGACCCTTTATCTGAATGATTATAAAAAATTTTAACCACGTGAAATTGGATATTTATAAAAGCATAGAAACCCATGCACGTATAATTATATTACAAAGAGACAAAAGGTTGATACCTTCAGAGCAAGCTGGGTAATCACCAAGCAGACAGTTGCAGGAATAGCAGCAACATGAAATGTCAGTAAATATTACCAGGTTTCTTAATACAAGAAAAAAGAGTAAATATTACCAGGACAATAAGAATAAAAGATTCTGCAAATATTGTTTAAGTCACAGCTCTGGCTTTCCTTTCATTTATAATAAATAGAGAATTTGAAAAGCTCAGGGTAAATTAAGTACTTGGATTTAACATTTCGATCCTCAAATCATTATAAATTTCATACCAAAGAAAACTCTCATCAGTTTCATTTATTTAAAATTACTAAAAGTCATGACTTTGGCTTTCAGGTAGTGACAGTTAATGGTATAGCTTTTGATGCAGAAAGCATTTCAGAAGGAGAAGTAGAAGAATTATAAGCAACATAAGCAACTTCAGTATGTCCCACCTAACCATCTTTGAAAAAAAAAAAACAGCAGTAATAAGAGAGAGAGAGAGAGAGAGAGAGAGAGAGAGAGAGAGAGAGAGAGAGAAGCCCAGGTGTACGTGGGAAAAAAAATTGTAAGAATAAACTTCATTCCCAAATGATGGTATTAAATATAAATGAGTATGTCCATGTTGCAGGAATAATGGACTGGTTATAGTGATTTAGTATCGAGTTTTAAACGTAATCTGACACATCAAACTTCCAAAACATTAGACACAAATTAAGAATCATGCATATTTTTCTTTCACCTCATAGCAGTTACGAGCTTCTTCCAACTTCCTCTGCACAAGATAGAATTGTCCAAAGTTGTGACAGGCAGAACCAACTCTGGGAAACAAAAGTGATGGGGCCAAAGACAAGAAATTAACAACACAAACTGTGAATGGAAACAATTCCTTGTTCTCTAGCTTATCAAAGCTGAAACAAAGTTTATTACATTTTTTATTCTTTCTTCTTTTCTTCATAAAAATTGTGATTCCAGTAAAGAAAAAAAAATTAAAACAAATTTGTTGCTAAAAATATGAAGTTATTGCAGAAAGGAGCTTTTTTTGTTTTGGAGGGGGGGGAGGGTTTTTGAGAAACCCAACAAAAGACACATAGAAACTTGTGTGAAACCTCTAGAGTGGATTGCTTATTTGCTTCTTATTATTTTTCACTAAATGAAACTCAATACACTACTTACAGACATGGAACACATACTGCTTATATTGTTTTAGACACAAATGCCTTTTAGACTGTCAAGTTATGCTGATTTTTTCACAAAAGAAAGGTAATTGAAGGGTATAGAACCTTTTAACGGAAAATGATGGCAGTGGTATAAAAAACAAAAAAAATAAAAGAAAAAAATAAAAGGGTGTTGGAAAGTATTCGCAGTCAGCAAAGGATGAGCAGATTGGTAAAAGAGCTTGCAGGCCATTTGATGGTTTAACATGAGGGTTTTCTTCAATGCAGAAGGAAAAAGTGACTGAGCAAGGCCAATAAAAAGCTGGGAAACCTGATAGAGAAATCAGGAAGAAAATATGAAATCATGCAGTCATGCTTCAATTTTCAGAGAACTCCATGTTTCATCAATGAATAGCTATTAATTTTCAGGCGGGAAAATCCCCTTTCTTATTGCAATAAGGTTTCCCCCATTTACACTGTACTTAGCAGACTATCATGATCAGAAGAGACAACCAGAATTCTAAATGTAAAATGGGCTGAATATGCTAAGCTATCCTCTAAAAACTATTTACTTCAGCATTAGAAGGAGGCTAAACTTTCTCTATCTAGTCTTTGTACTAATCTCAGCATACCGTATATCTTCGGGACCAAATGTTTGCTTCAGTATGTTGATGGCCTCCAAATACAAAGGCTCTGCCTTCTCAAACTCCTTTTTCACTCTATACAGCTCAGCCTGAAAAAGAAAAGACAGAACAATGACTTCTTATAAAGAATTTTTTAGCAAAGTCATGAAAACAAACACTTTTCTGAAGGAAAATTTAAGAAACAAATGAAAAATTAAAATCACCTATCAAATAAATTAGGAATTATCATACTATTTCAATATAAATAGAACATCAGTCTAAGCTTACCTATTATTTCCTTAACAACTGAAATAATTATCTGCATTCAAGCGAAAGTAACTTCCAATTTCTCAATCTTTTTAGGAGGGAACAATTTACCAATGAAAAAACTCAGAAGACTAGAACAGCCAAAACCTCTTATCTTAAAGGCCCTGTAAATTTTAAACCCTCAAGAATAGATAATAGAGAAACAAAATGCAAAAGCCTCATCAAGTTTACAAGATAATTTAAACCATATATACATACATGTATATAACCACCTTCTTTATAAGAAACAGATAAAATATCACTAGAAAAAAAATTAATAAAAGCAATACAAAGGAGGACAATCATAATTCCACAAAAACTAAAAAGTAAAATAACAAAATAGAGCATAGACGAATTAGATAACAGTTCAGCTAATAAATTCGTTGAGCAACACGTAATGGCAAAAATAAATACCAGATTGTTGCACGCAGATGCAACATGTGGATCCCTCTCCCCAAAACCTTGCTTAGCTTCTTCTAGTGCAGAACGGAAGTATTGTTCAGCTTCCTTCAATTTTCCCTGGAAAAGAATAAGAGAAAAACTGAATAAATCAAGCAACAAAAATGAATAAAATAAAAAAAGGGGAACACAATCTTAAATGCTTGCCTGAAGAAATAAATCCCTGGCATTATCCGTAAAAACTCTCCACTTAGATGTATGTATATTGGATACGACAGAACCATCTTCGATTTTGCGTAATCCAGCCATCTCAGCACCTTCTGCGTCATCTTTTAAATTTCCCTCAATTGACGCCTCCTTTGCTAAGACAGGACTCGAATTTATCCCAAGAAATATTGCTGCTTATGTCCGAGATATAAATAGTGAGCAAAAATTGCTGCAATCACCAACTACATTCTTGATAATATGTTAATTTGCTCAACAAGATTGTTTGTGGCACATTATTCGCACAAATTCACATTTCTTACGATATAATACAATCAATATGATTATAAAATGTACCAAATTCACCACTGAATTAAAAACTATAGAAGAAAGAGCCCCCCCCCAAAAAAAAAAATTACCTGCATTGCCAAAGAGAAAAATCCATAGACGAGAGTCCCTGTGATGAATATTAGAATCACGTTCATAAAAAAATTTGGTTGTCTCTGCAATATAAATATTATCTTATTAAAACACCAACATTTAAAAAAAAAAAAAAAATGTATGGTCTCTTCCTACTAATAATATTAAAATTAAAAACTTAGATAGATTAACTATTAGTGAAAAATGAAGGTACATACCACCGCAGAAGGAAAGGGGCGAGGAGATTTGAGAAGGGAACCGAATTCGGCTTCTGGTCAAGCTTGCTGCTGCTTGGCGCAGAAACATCTTCTGGTCGGTTGATAACCAACGCTCTCTGTTTCAGTCTGTCTTACTCTTAAACTCTCCTCATTAACCAAAAAATCCTCTTAAACTCTCTTCTTAAAAGTAAAACTCCTCGTCGTTCAAAAAATAATAATAAAAATTAAAATTAAAACTCCCCAATATTTTTTTCGGCAAAAAGAAATAATTTCAAATTTGGTCCCTTAACTATACAACGTGTTTCGACTATGTCTCTATAGTTCTCATTTTTTACAATAAACTCCCTGAACGTATTAATTGTTAGCTATTGAAGCCAAACTGATACATGACTTAAAAATGGGTATAAGAATTGTGTTCAAGAAACACGAGGAGAGGGTGGGTGGGGGAGTTAGCCCTCTCTAATTTTTAATATTTTAATTTTATAAGTAAATTTTTTAAAAAAATTAAAAATATGCCCCTACTAGAAAATTAAAATTAGTGCCCAACTTGATAATTAAAATTTCAGCTTTTAAATTTTTAAATTTTACATGCAAATATTTAGAAAATTCAAATTAGTGCCCAACTTGATAATTAAAATTTCAATTATACACCTATTACTTCACTAAAAAAGTGTAATTTACTATGAAATAAGTACAATTGTTTTCACATTGGAGTGAAAAAAACTACCGCATTTCTAAATAAAATACATGTTTTACCTAAATTAATTTTAAAAGCTCAATTGGTTCATTTAAGATGAAAAATTATATGAAGAAAAAACAATTAGAAAAAAAATAGTCTTTTTTTTCCTCAAAAAAGAAAAAGAGAAGTTCTTACTCTGCCACCACCACCAGTTTGTGGTATAATCTATAAATTGACAATAGATATATGACATATTGAGCTGATACTGTTAAGAGAATATAGTAAAGTTATTTTTTTTCCTTTTTTCTTTTCTTATTACGTACTAAATTCTAAGTGAGTTACTTTTTCTGTATCATCAACAATCTTATTAAAGTCACATGAAAAAATGAGCTTTATTATTGTCAAAGAGTTTGATCTCTATTCAGAATAAGAATTTGACTAAATTTATAGATTTGTTTGGTATGCAAGACTAGATTATTGTTTAAAATTAAATTGTATAAGATTGGATTAGATTATAATAGTATGATAATATGTTTAGTGTGATATAAGATAAAAAAGATGGGACTAAATAAAAAATAAGTAGAAGATCATATGGGATTTGTTTTATTTGAAAAATGTGTAGTAGAAATATATTTTAAAAAATGTGGAACCCATTTTTTATTTAAGACTAAGAAAAAAAATTAAAACAAAAAACAAAAAACATATGAATTCCACTTTTATGGGGAATGAGAAAAGAATAAAATAGAATTATTTTGACCTATTTTCTAGATAGATTACAATAGTCATCATTTATAGGGATTATTTTGTCTTCTCATAATTTTGTCCCTCCTTTTTTCAATACCAAATAACATGGGAGTGACAAAAATAGTCAAATCTCATCCTTAGTTTAGGCCCCCAAATGCTCCAATTGAGTATAATATAACTAATATCATTCCTTTTCTTTTTAAAACAATATAATTCATTTGATAAGTGACCTTTTATAAAGATAAAAGTACTCTTGGAATGAAATGAAAATGAAGAAAAACTAAGAATGGATTATTGGAAAAAATATTATATTCTTATAATTGTGGTGTTTTTCTTTTAAAATATTTCGATAATTTCAAAAGTTTTAAGTTTGGGAGAGGGATTTCGTTTTATTTTCTTTTACTTTATTTTCTTTTCGTGAGTATATTTGCTTTACCTTTCTTTTTATCTGTGTGGGTTCTTTTTAATTTCCTATATTTTTTGCTCATTATTTTTTGTGCTAAAAACTCAAGTATTGCTTTGGTTTGCTAATCTTTGACCGGTGATAAGAATAGGATTGTATTGAAGTAGCTCTGTTACAAACTTTTAGGTGTTGACTTAGTCAATGTGCTTGACTTTGTTCTTAGTTCTTGCTTTTCTTGAGACTTGTTGCACTATTGAGCACATAACCATATACATTTGAATTGTTGGATACTTAGAGAAAGTTTATGCGAATTTAGTGTTATATTAAGATCTCATCGAACTTTAAATTTGTTTGAAGGTCATTTTATTGAGAAATTAAAGTTTCTATTTTACTCACTCTTATTTTGAAGATAACAAACATTTGATTTAGTACTAATGATTTAACTTGAGCGTGGAGTGAAATGGTATTAAAGTTCTAGCTTAAGTTAATCAAAGAATCAAACTTGAAGATTGATACATATAGACCTATTAGAATCAAACTTGAAGATGAACAATCAAAGATACAAGATCGTGTCTAAATAAGATATATTTTATACTTAGTCTTATATTTGATTTAGTTCATTACAAATAAATTTTCTTTGTATTGGCTTATACTTTTAAAAGAATTTTCAAACTATCCTAGTGTTAAAATGGTTATTTTATTTTAGAAGTTTGAAAATAAATATAATTTTTAATCTGGCCAAAATTCCCTTAAAAAGTACACTTTTAGTGATAAAAATATTTGAAAAATAATGGGATATAAAATATCGATCAAAAAGGAACTAAGGAAACCAATTGATAGTTTCTAGCCCTAAAATGGTCGACTATTGGTGGTCGACCACTATAGCACAACCATTTGACAGTTGGAGCTAGACATCACTATCAGACTCCAATGGCTAGTAAAAATATTGACCACTTTTAAAAGTCGTCGACTATTTTTCATGCAGACAGCCAGTAACAGTAAAAAATGGCGAGTTTTTTAAGACAACTTTATATAGGACCAAGTTTGACAACTTAGAGACGGAGAATATAAACCTATATTGATACCTAATCAGTTTCTAAGTACAAAAGCACCTCTCTTTTACTCAACTTTAATTTTCAAATCATATTAATCCAATCTTAGAACATCTATTGTGCATTATTTTTAAATCTCCTAAGCTAAAATTATATTCATTATTTTGTAAGGAGATTTTGTGAGTGTGTTCACTCTTTTATTAAAAAACTATTAAGTATGAGGTGAAGTTAGAACCGGAGTCATAAACAATCCGTGCATAGGTAAGATTGCTACTGGAGTCGAAACAACCTGATTTAGGTGAGGTTATCACCAGAGTCTAAACAACCTGAGTGCATAGGTGAGGTTGCCACCGGAGTTTAAATAACTTGATTTATGTGAAGTTGACATTGGAGTCTAAAAAATCCAAGTGTAGGTGAGGTTATCATCGAAGTCTAAATAACCCGTAAGTTGGTGAGATTAGTACTATTGTCTAAACAATCCATGTAGGTGAGGATTGGTACTGGAGTCTAAACAAATCGAGTTAGGCATAATAGAGTCAGATTCAAGACTATTGTAAAAACATGAGTGTGCCTAAGGAGAAATCACTCATTGTATACAAGGGTTAGTCAAGCCTATGATCTTGATCTGAATAGTGGAAGCTCAAAGCAAATTACTGAGGGCCGGGGACGTTGGCAAACTGTCGTATTTGTCGAACCTCATAAAAACTGAGTTTGTATTTTCTCTATCTCTATACTTTTTACTTTAATATAAACTATTTGATTATATGTTTGATATTATTGTGCTTAATTGACTTGATATTATTGTTAGGTATTATTGTTCATTTAGCTTTAAAGTTTCAAAATAATGGTTTATAGATTTGTATAGTTGAAAAGTTTCTTAAAAAGTTTTAAAACTCAATTCACCCCTTCCTTAGGTAGTCAATCTTGGGCTAACAATTAGTATTAGAGCTTGGTGCTCAAATTTAAAAGACTTAACCGTCTCGAGATGATTTACTCAAACAATTTTCAAAATCTTTCAAATGAGGGGTTTTCAACTAGATCACCATTTTTCAATAGTATTGACTACAATATTTGGAAAATCAAAATGCTTAAATTTGTGGGTGATGATTTATTAAATATTGTTGTTTAAGGTCCACATATTCCTAGAAAAATAATTGATAATAAATTTGTCAAAAAAGAGTTTAATGAATATAATGATTTTGATAAAATCATATTTTCTAGGAATAGATGTACTTTTAATTATTTGTTATTTAGTATAGGTGTAAATATTTATAATAATGTTCAATTAACTACTAATGCCCATGAAATCTGGAAAATGCTTGAAAGCTCATATGCCATCACAAGTCAAGTAAAAGAAAATGATGAAGAATATGAGGAAAAAGATAAGGAAAGGAAAGTCATTACTCTCAAATCTTCCATGCAAGAAAAAGAAATCGAAGCCACTTATGATGATAGCAATGATAGTGATTTGGATGATCAAGTTCAAGAGGAAGTAACCAATATGTGCTTCATGGCCGTAGATGACGAGGTAACATCTTTTGATCCTAGTGATGATTCTTTTAATGATCTTGATAATAAAGATGATAAATTATCTCATGATGAGTTCAATGATCTACATCAAAACTATGAAAAATTTATTTTGAAAAATGAAGCTCTTAAAAAGAAAATTTCTATTTTATTAAAAGAGCTTAAGGAATTTTTAAAAGAAAAAGAAGCAATTTTGATTTATGATTTGAGTGACTCTTTGAAATATCAAAATGCTTCTTTAAATGATAAAGTCAATATTGTCCACAAGTTCAACAATGAAAAGAAGAATTTTGATTTAATGCTTAGTGGACAAAGACATGTTTTTGACAAAGAAGGTAAAGGATACAAACCTTGTATAAAACAAAAATATCTCAAATATTTTTTTGTCAAAGCATCATCTTGTAGTGACTTAAAATATGTATGCAATTTTTTCAACCAAAATGGACATACAAGATTTTAATGCTCTATTAAGAAAAATGTATATTTTAGTGTCAATCAAGAATGGATACCAAAGAATTCAAAGACTAACCCCTAAGGATCCAAAGTTATGTGGGTACCAAAAGTCCATATTTGAATTTTTGTTATAGGAACAAGCAAGAAAATGGTTGCTCTATGAACTTGACTGATGACTTCACTAAGCTCTTAACTTTCACGAAGAAATGATGGTAGATGTTTATCTTTAGGGACAACACAAAAAGCAAAATTATTGGTATAAGTAATATCGGTAATATTTCCTTGCCTATTTTTTAGAATGTCTTGGTAAAAATCTAACATGCTTAATTTTTTTTAATTAGAGTTATTGAGTTTTTCTTTTACTCTTTCAAATATTCAATTTGAAATTTTGAACGAATGAAATTATAGCTTTTGATAAAAAAAAAAAAAGAAAACCTTATTTCTATCATTGTTAAAATGTTTTCAAGTTTAAATAAATTTTGTTTTATTTTAAAAGAAAATGTTTATTTATTATGGCATTTAAAATTTTGGACATGCCAATATAGGTACAATTTTAAATCTTTACTAAAACAATCTTGTTATGGTTTGCATAGTCTAATTTTTAGAAATGATACGATTTGAAAATCATGTCAATTTGTAAATATAACATCTCCTGATTCCACACACGTACGTAAGGATATTTGTATAGTTATTTAGTAAAATCGGGAGACACTACTCGAGTTAGAACTGATAAAATAGGAGAAAATTTAAATCTTTTAACCTTTTAGAAGAAGAAAGAAAACTCTACTCATAATTATACATACTGCAATATATATATATATATATA
>JXTB01000723.1:142371-154503 GCA_002914805.1 Parasponia andersonii | reverse complement strand
TTTAGAATTGGTAATTTATTTCCATTGCTTTAGCTCTTTAATTAAAGATTTTATTTAATGAATTAAGGTCTAAAAAAACCTTATATATGGCTGGAAATACATAATTTAGGTGGAAGATTAAAAGTTAGTCTTAAAGCCCCAAAGTTTGCTACTTGTGGATTCAAGTGTTTTCAAGTATTTCTATTGTTAGAATAAGCTCCCCATACTTATAATCTGATTTTATAAAATTGAAGTGTATATTTTGTTGATCCCATGATGTAAATATATTTGTTTCGTTGCTGTTTGTGACAATAGAAAAGTGTAAAAGTGGTTTCAAACTTTGTTTAAAACGAAAGGAATTCAAGTATACCTAGGTTGCTCTAAATGATCCTCTTTGAGTTATATATATGGGAATTGGCTTGTTGATTGCTATTACTGGTCTTAAACCATGATTTTAATCATGTGGGGATGTCCTAAAAATAGGGGGGGTACTGTCCAAATATTTTTAGAACCAAATGGTGCCATTTAGAAGCTAATGGACTAGTTTTTATGAAAGTAGATGACATTTTGGTTTATTTTGTGATTAGGGTTCCTTCTTTTGTAAAAGTTGTGATTCAGTCTTGTACTTATTTTCTTTAAGCATTTTACATTGTAGTAATAATGTTAGTAATAAAATTGACATTAGGTCTTCCACACACCTTGCCACAGAGGATACTGACCCTTTCCACTATCTTTTCTACCAGACACAAGGCAAGTGAAGATTTATTTTAACTGCATCACAAGAATAATAGTAGATACAAGATGTTTTCCTACATGCTTATGTGTATTATTTCAATTATATGTTATTTATATTGTTGTTGCAAAGCTTAAGGAAACATAAGCATGGCATGATCATTAAGCATGATTTTCAATGAAGTGAAGTTTTCCACACATTGGATTTAAAGTAGTACCATTGTACTAATTTTACGAGATATGTTTTAAGTACAGTGTTTAGTCTGTCTGTGTTGGGTAAGTATGGTTTGCACAGGCATCCTTCCCGCATAGGTGGGCACGGCTTACCGACTGCCGGGACTGAGCATTGTACTATGAGATTTATCAGGTGCAACTTAGTCGGTCTATATTAGATAGGTTTGGTTCACATTGGCCATGTATTTCCTTCTCACACAGGTGGGCACGGCCTACTGACGGCCGCGACTTTATAATGTGCTCAAGGGCCTTATAAAGAAATGTTTTCTAAGAAAAGTGCATCAAAACGAAAAGTTAAGAAAGAAAGAGTACAATGGGAATTGCAATAAAGTTTATGCATGAAACATGTTCACGAGCATGCATGATCTTTACTTACTGAGCATTAGCTCATTTAGTTCCTGTGATGCAGGTGAGGACGTTTTTGATGTATAGAGTTGCTAGTTGGCTAGCACGCTTTCTTGTCGCTATGATCATACTGATGTAGACGAGCTTGACTTGTAGGTGGTGTTTTCTTTGTATTTTATTACTCTAGTGTGTTGTAAATATTACTGCTGATGGCAAAATAAACTGATAAGGAGTTTTTTAGTTATATATTTTGTAAAAACACTTTCAAAAAGTAATGCCACGTAGTTTCTTTTGTTTTAGAGCTCGAAAAGTTTAAATTAGGCCCACCTTTTCGCAAAAAAAAAAAAACTAAAAATATGGTTTATAAAAGAGTAATACTTCCTAGTTTGACCTATATAGTCTTATAGTTAAGCTAGGGGGTGTAATAAAAATACCCAAAATACCCCTTAGAATTTAAGTTATGCCATTCTCAGCCTTTAAGTATTGATTTTTGACCAAATCTGGTCATTTCTTTTCTCTTCCTCCCCAGCCACGACTTGAACTGCTCCAGCTACTTTCTATACTTCTCTCAACTCCCCTTATCCATATATAAGAGTTTCCAAGTGGTAGAACTCAATTTAGAGCTCAAGGAAGCAAGATAGGTCCAAACTAGTCAAGGTAATTCTACTAGTTCTTCTTCCTAGGTTTTGTTTTGTTATTTTAATTCTCCACTTGATACTACTTCAGTAATGTTTACTCTAGGTCCTCTTGAGTCCTAAGATCAATTTCAAAGCCTTAGAAATCAGTTTTGTGGAAGTAGAAGGCAAGAGCTTCAACCAAAGTTCAAACTAGTCAAGGTAAGCTTTTTGTGGAATTTAGAATTGGTAATTTATTTCCATTACTTTAGCTCTTTAATTAAAGATTTTATTTGATGAATTAAGGTCTAAGGAAACCTTATATATGGCTGGAAACATAGAATTTAAGTGGAGGATTAAAGTTAGTCTTAAAACTCCAAAGTTTGCTACTTGTGGATTCAATTGTTTTCAAGTGTTTCCGTTGTTAGAATAAGCTCCATACTTATAATCTGATCTTATAAAATTGAAATGTATATTTTGTTTATCCCATGATGTAAATATATTTGTTTTGATACTTTTTATGACAATAGAAAAGTGTAAAAGTGGTTTTAAACTTTGTCTAAATGAAAGGAATTCAAATGTACCTAAGTTGCTCTAAATGATCCTCTTTGAATTGTCTATGTAGGAACTGGCTTGTTGATTGTTATTACAGGTCTTAAACTATGATTTTAATCATGTGGGGATTTCCTAAAAATAAGGGAGGTGCTGTCCAAATATTTCTTGAACCAAATGGTACCATTTAGAAGCAAATGGACTAGTTTTATGAAAGTAGATGACATTTTGGTTCATTTTGTGATTGGGTTCGTTCTTTTGTAAAAGCTGTGATTCGGTCTTGTACTTGTTTTCTATAAACATTTTACATTGTAGTGATAATGTTAGTAATAAAATTGACATCAGTTCTTCCACATAGCTTGCTATAGAGGATACTGACCCTTTTCACTATCTTTTCTACCTGACACAAGGTAAGTGAAGATTTATTTTAACTGCATCACAATAACAAAAGTAGATACAAGATGTTTTCCTACTTGCTTATGTGCATTATTTCAATTATATGTTATTTATATTGTTGTTGAAAGGCTTACAGAAACATAAGTATGGCATGATCATTTAAGCATGATTTTCAAAGAAATGAAGTTTTCCACGCATTGGATTTAAAATAGTACCATTGTACTAATTTTACAAGATATATTTTAAGTACATTGTCTAGTTTGTCTGCATTAGGTAAGTATGGTTTGCACAGGCATCCTTCCTACATAGGTGGGCACGGCTTACCGACTGCCGAGACTGAGCATTGTACTATGAGATTTATTAGGTGCATTACCTAGTCGGTTTGCATTGGGAAGGTATAGTTCGCATTGGCCATGTGTTTACTTCACGCATAGGTGAGTACGGCCTACCGACTACCGCGACTTTGTAATGTACTCAAGGGCCCTATAAAGAAATGTTTTCAAAGAACAGTGCATCAAAATGAAAAGTTATGACAGAAAGAGTACAATGGAAATTTCAATAAAGTTTATGCAAAAAATATGTTCACGAGCATGCATGATCTTTACTTACTGAGCATTAGCTCATTTAGTTCCTGTGATGCAGGTGAGGACGTTTTTGATGTATAGAGTTGTTGGTTGGCTTGCACGCTTTTTGTCGCTATGATCATACCGATGTAGACGAGCTTGACTTGTAAGCGGTGTTTTCTTTGTATTTTGTTATTCTGGTTTGTTGTAAATATTACTGCTAATGGCAAGATAAATTGATAAGGAGTTTTTAGTTGTATATTTTGTAATGACACTTTCAAAAAGTAATGCCACGTAGTTTCTTTTGTTTTAGAGCTGGAAAAGTTTAAATTTGGCCCAAATTTTTGAGCAAAACTAAAAATATAATTTATAAAAGAGTAATACTTCCTAATTTGACCTACATAGTCATGTAGTTAAGCTAGGGGGCGTAACAAAAAATAACTGATCAAAGACAACATAATTGAAAATCTTATCATTAACACATGACAATGTAAAAGGAAAATACAATAGAGACCATATGAACAATACAAACCAATAAAAAAACTAATTTACAATAAAGTAATTAATTATTACTGCCAAATTATATGAAACCGAGATTTTTTTGCATGTCTGACCTCTTTTACAATAGGTTAATTTAATAATTGGGGGGAAGAAACAAAAAGAAAGGAGTAGGGGGAGGGGTAGAGAAAGAAAGAAGGGCAAGGGAGAGAGAGAGAGAGTTAAGGGAGGGAAGGGAGAGAGAGACTTAAATTTAATTAATAAGAAGATATTAAAAAGTTAGAAAATAACCCTTTAATATAATTCAGCACGCACATGGATAATTGAAGCTTTTAATCCAATGATACGTGATTAAAAACATAATCGACTATCTAATTATCAAAAAATGAAAAAGTAAAAATATACTACATGGATAACACACAAACAAGTATACTAATTTATCATAAAGTAAATAATTAGTACGTTCAAATCATATAAGATCTAAACTGTTTGCATGTTTAAATTATTTTTTTTATAAGTTAATTTAATACTCAACATAGAGATAGAGGGGGGGAGAGTACAACAAATAGTAAGAATGAACACGAGAGACAAGAAATTAAATTAAGTAAATATTAGGCTTCCATAAAACTTATGGATTTATTTATTAGTAATAAACGATTACTCAATTTATAATGAATAAAAACTAAGAACGAATTATAACCAACGAATTAAACAATATTTTAGGATTAATTAAATACCAAAGAACTTCATGCGCAGGGACCATATCTGAAAAAATCAAACGTAACAAGCACATATATAATACAAGTCTTTAATCCTAAAAAATTGGATTAATGATAACATAATAAACTATCCCATCATCAAAATACAAGAAAGTAAATGATATATATAGATAACACAAACAAATAAGTAAATTAAAAAAAAAAATAACTATCACAGCCAAGTTACATTAGATCAAGATTTTCTGCATGTCTAACCTTCTTCATATAGTTCATTTAATACTTTGGAAAGAGAGAAACAGGAAAAATAGGGGAGATAGAAAAAGGAAAAAAAAGTGATAGAACTAAATTAAAATAATAAAAAAATATTATGCAACCAAAAAAATCACTATACAACATAATTTAACAATAATGAATGATAATGCAATTCATATAAGGTACAATTAAAAATAAACATCATAATCTACCAAACGTAGTAAACAAAATTTAATATGCAAGAACTCCTTAAAAAAAAATTAAACGTAGTAAACAAATATGTAACAAAAGTTTTTTGTCCAAAATAACATATTAAAGACAACATAATTCACTATCCCATCATCAAAACACAAGAATGTAAAAGACAAACTGTATACACAACACACAAACAAATAAAATAAACACATTGGGCCTTTTGGTTCATCCATTTGAATGTGTATTTAAATGAAAATTGTGGAACATGTTATAATTAGAATGGAAGACATTTGAAGTAAAATAAAGAATAATGAGCTTTTATTAGAATGACATACATTAGAATGGACCATTCAAAAAAATCTCCTTGGCTCCATTCTCATTCTGAAACACAAAAAACTCATTCCAATGGTTGATGGACTATTTGAATGAAAAAACTAAATTATTGAAACAAGCACTTATTCCAAAAGACTTTGAATAGAAAAATTAGAATTACAGAAACAAACATCCATTCCAACGAGTTTTTCATTTGAATGGAATGAAATGAGTGAAACAAACAGGGCCATTTCTAATAAGTACTAATTATTATGGCAATATAATTTCATATTGAGGTTTTTTGCATATTTGGAGAGAGAGAATAAATTTAGTTAACAAGGAAATGTTAGATGGCTAAAAAATAACTATACAATAACAAATACTTACAAATCTCATGTTAAATTAGAATTAACAACAAATATCATAACTAATAAAATAACTTTTAAAGATTTAGTAAACACGAGAAAACTTAATATGTAAGGACTATATCAGAAAAAATTAGACTTAACACATAATAAACTGAAGTATTTAATGCAAAAATAACTCACTAAAGACTATAATTGACTATCCCCTCATCAAAGAAATAAGTTAGATAGCGACGGCAGGGACAACACACAAATAAATGAACACTCATTTATAAGAAAATATTTAGTCATTAGCCAAATTAAAATAGATAGAGAACTTTTACATATTTAACCTTTTCTTACAAATTATTTTAGTACTTGGGAGAGAAAAAGAAAACAAGAGAGAGAAAACTAGAGGAGAGGGAGAGAGAGAAGTCAAAGTAAGAGCAGAGAGAGAGAGAGGCTGAGGAAGAGTGGGAAGAGAGTAAAATTTAATCAATAAGTAAATATTAAGACATATAGAAATTAGCCACACGATATAATTTAGCAATAATAATTGATTACTCAATTAACATTAAACTAAAATTAACAACAAAATCAAAACCAACAAAATAATATATTAAACTTAACATGCAAGGGCTTTATTCCAAAACAATTAAACTTACCAAATACATAGATAATCAAAATTTTTAATAAAAAAATAACTAATTAAAAATAACAAAATTGACTATCTAATCATCAAAAAATTAAACTGTGAAACATAAATTCTATATGGACAAGACAAACAATATTATGGCCAAATTAATATGATCAACATGTTGTGCGGGTCTAAAACTTTCTTATAATTGAACTTAATACTTGGTGGTGATAAAGAGAGACAGAAGGGGGAGAGAGAGACACGGGGAGAGGAAGACTAGAGGAAATTGTAAGAGAAAAAAAGACGAAGAACTAAATTTATTTAATAAATAAATATTCGACATCCAAAAAAAACCATCGTACAAATAAATTTATTAGTAATAAATTACTATTCAATTCATATTAAATTAAAAACAACAATGATCATAACAAAAAAAAACAATATTCTATGACTTATTAAATACCAGATAACTTAATATGTAAGAACAATATTAGAAAAAAAAATTAAACAGAGCAAGCACATATAGAACAGAAGATTAGACTAAAAAAATATGATATAAGATAACATACAACAATGGGTAAGCAAAAAATAGAAACTACACAGACAACACAATTAAATAAATGGGAGACAAGAAAAATTGCAAGAGAAAAATTAAAGTCAAGAATAAGAAAATATATGACATCTAGACTATCACAATACAACATAATTCAATTCAATTCATATTAAGTTATAATTAACAACAAACACCATATCCTACTGAAAAATATTTAAAGATTCAGTTAACAACAAAAAATATTTAATATACACAAACTATATCAGAAAAAATTAAACTTAGCAAGCACAAATATAACTAAAATTTTTAATCCAAAAATAACAAATTAAAAATGACATAATTGACTATCTTATCATCATCACACAAGAAAGTAATAGACAAAGACAATATAGACAACTTACATAGTAATAAATAAACAAATTTACAAGAAAATAATTAATAATTATGGCTAAATTATATCAGACCGAGAAGTTCTACATGTCAAATCTTTTCGTATAATTTAATATTTGGGAAAGAGAGAAAAAAGTGAAAGGATAAGGGGAGAAAGAAAGAGAAAAAGGAGGGGACATCTAGAGAAAGCGAGATAGAAAGATGGGCGGGTGAGAGAGTGAGAGAAAGGGGGGAGGGCGAGAGGGGAAGAAAGAGAGAGGCTTAAATTTAATTAATTAAGAATAACCATACAAAGTAATTTAGTTGTAATAATTGATCACTCGTTTAATATTAAACTAAAATTAAGAACCACTAAAACGAACCAAAAAATATTTTAAGATTTTGTAGACAGAAAAAAAAAAAACATAAGATGCAAGGACTATATTAGAATAAATTAAACTTAACATGCACATGAATAACTAAAGTTTTTAATCTAATAATAAGTGATTAAAGATAATATAATTGATAATCTAGTCATCAAAAAACGAGAAACTAAAAGATAAAGACTATAGAGACAACACACAAACAAATAAACATACTAATTTAAGAGAAAATAATTGATTATTACACCCGAATCACTAACTAAATTTTAAGCATGTGTTTATATTTTTTTGTAAGTTAATTTTTGGGTGGGGGGGAGATGGAGAGAGAATAGGAAATAGTAGCAGAGGAAAGGGAAACAGGGAATTAAATTAAACTAATAAATATTAGACATCCAATTAAACAATTATTATATCAATTAATAAACAATTACACGACTTATATTAAATTAAAATCAACAACAAACATCCTAACCAATCAAACAATATTTCAGTATTTATTAAACAACAGAGAATTTAATATGCGAGGACTATATCAGAAAAAACTAAACAATGCAGCCACATATTTGACAAGCTTTTCATTCTAAAATATTTTATTAAAGTCAGCATAAAAAAACGAGAAAGTAAGAAATAGAGACTACATAAATAACAAACAAATAAGCATAGTAATTTATAAGAAGGTAATTAATTATCACATCCAAGTTACATCTTATCAAGACTTTACGTATGTTTAACCGTCTTCATATAATTTATTTAATACTTGGGGAAGAGAGAGAATAAGGGAGAGAGAAAAACAGACAGAGAAAGAGAAAGGGGGGAACAATAATAGGGTCAAGAATAGGGAAAAAAATTGACAAAGAATTAAATTTAATCAATAGGAAAATATTAGGCATCTATAAAATTACCATACAACATAATTTAACTATAATAAATCATAACTCAAGTCGTATTTAAGTTAAAATTAACAACAAGTAATATAACCTACCAAACAACGTTTAAAGATTCAGTTAACAACAAAAATTTAATATACAATAACCTACCAAACAACGTTTAAAGATTCAGTTAACAACAAAAATTTAATATACAAGAACTATATCAGGAAAAAAAATATTAAACATAGTAAGGACATATATAACCAAAGTTTTAAATCTAAAAATAACTGAGTAAAAGATAATTGACTATCCTATCATCAACACACAATAAAGTAAAAGATCGAGACAATATAGAAAACTAACAAATAAATAAAATAATTTACAAAAAAAAGTAATTAAGTACTACGACCAAATTATACAAAATGAGAGTTTCTGCAAGTTTAATCTTTTCTTGTGAGTTTATTTAATATTTAGGGGAGAGAGAGACAAAAAAGAGGGAGGTAGAAAGAAAGGGAGAGAAGGGGCGAGAGTGAAAGAGAAAGAGATAGAAAGAAAGAGGAGCAAGTAACAGAACAAGACAGAGTAGAGGAGGGAAAGAGAAAGAGAGTTAAATTTAATGCATATGGAAATATTAAAATTAAAGATAATAACAATATAATATAATTTAATAGTAATCATTGATCACTCATTTAATATTAAACTAAAATTAACAACCACCATCAGAACTAAGTTAAAAATATTTTAAGACTCAGTAAACAACATAACGCTTAACATGTAAGTGCTATATATGAATAAATTAAACTCAGTATGCACATAGATAACTAAAGTTTTTAATTTATATAAATTATCAAAGCAACGTAATTGACCATCTAATCATCAAAAAAACGAGAGAATAAAAGTAAAGACTATATTGAAAACACACATGAATAATTATATTATTTTATAAAAAAATAATTGATTATAATGTCCAAATTACATCAGACTAAGATTTTCTTCTTCTCAAACTTTTCCTTATAAATGAATTTAATACTTGGAGGGGGAGCACAGAAAGAGAATGGGGAATTAAATTTAATTAGTAAGTAAATATTAGACATCCAAAAAACCAATGATTTTATCAATAATAATTGTTTTTTCAATTTATATTAAATTAAAATTAACAACAAACATTGTAACCAACCAAATAATATTTTAGGATTCATTAAAAACCAAAAGACTTAATATGCAAGGACACACAAAAATCTAAACATAGAAGCATATATATATTGACAAGTTTTTAATCCTAAAATATTTGATTCAAGACAAATAATAGACCATTTCATTAAAAAATGAGAAAGTAAAAGATAGGTACTATATGGACAACAAACAAATATACTAATTTTTAAGAAAGTAGGTAATTATCACAACTAATTTATATCATATCAAGATTTTCTCCATGACTAACCGTCTTCACATAATTCATTTAATATTTCGGAGAGAGAGAGAGATAGAGAGATAATAAGGGAGATAGAAACAGAGAGAAAAATTAATAGAAAGAATTAAATTTAATTAAAAATGAAATATTACATCTAAAAAATAAATATTTAGCAATAATAAATGATAACTCAATTCATATCAAGTTAAAATTAACAAGAAAAATCATAACCTACTAAACAATTGACAACAAAAAATTTAATATGCAAGAATTATATCAGGAAAAAATAAACTTAGCAATGACATATATAACTACAATTTTTAATCTATAAATAACAAATTAAATACAATATAATTAGATATTCCATTATCAAAACACAAGAAAGTAAAAGATAGAAAATATATGAACTACATACAAACAAATAAACATACTATTAATGAAAAAATAAATAATTGTTATGACAAAATTACATCAGATTGAGAATTTTTGCATATTTAACATTTTCTTATAAATTAATTTAATACTAAGGAGAAAGAAGGGGGATAGAGAGTAGGGAGAGAGAGTGAGGGAGAGAGAGGGACAAATATGACTTGTCCAAACAACCTAAAATATATAAAAGAATTATAAGAAAATGATTCAAAAGCAAGAGTTTTTTTTTAGGAAATACATGCAAGTTCACAAGCGAGTATGTGGACAGCGAATAACATGAGACAAATTAAATTGAAAAAATGGGCAATATATACAATATTGATATTTATATATATGTGTAAAACATATGAGGTAAATTATTCAACAAAAAAACTGTCAGCTTTAATATTTTGTTAAATGCAGCACCTGGATAAGATTATGTCGTCTTCTATGTTTTCCACTTCTCAGAATCACATAATATAGTATTCGAGTTCTGTACCTTTAAACAATCACCTAAGACATAGGATAATGTTGTGATGCCCAAGATTCTCACATACATAATAAGCCAATAATAAATATATTCATATTGTATAATAGACATATTAAGTAACTAGTATCAATTTCATGGTAAATTACTCATTCTGATTGTTAAATGATTTGTATTATTGTACTAATATTTGTGGAAGTGCTCCCATACAGTGTAAAGGCTCAGTACCCTCAGAGAGAGAGAGCTTGATGTGTGAAAGGAACAAAGAATACATTTATGAATAGTAATACAATACGAACATGCATTAAAATCATGTTTGTTGATAACTTGGTCAAATAGTAGTTTTTTGGTAAAATGCATTTTTTATGCCTTTTGGAGCCAAATTCATTGTGCGTTTAATACGTCAAATAGCTTTTATTTAATGTGTAAAAACCATTTCTAACATTTTCCAAAATGTTGGTTTCAGTAAGCACGAGGTGGCAGTTACTGTACTGAACTGTGTTTAATTATACTAAGCTAGCTTAGATTAAGCTTAATTATGTAATGTCATCTTTATGCACTCTAATAATTAGGCATTGATACTTTGTTTGCATTATTAATTGGAGTCTAATTGACTTATTTTTATGTTTAATGATTGGTTATGGGGCTAGGTTTCACTAGATTACAATAAGATTGGCCATATGGGATTATAGGTCAAAGTATGACTAGTTTTCACCTCTTAAGCTAGGTTTCACCATTTTGGTCTACACTTGGGTGTATAGGATGGACCAGGAATGTGGTGAGTATGCTAAGGATTTTTTAGAGCTGGATACATGGAAAGTAAGGTGCAAAATTCCCAAAATACCCCTTAGAACTTAAGTTATGCCATTTCTTAGTTATTAAGTATCACTTTTGGACCAAATCTGGTCATTTTCTTCTCCTTTCTCTCTAGCCACGACCTGAAACTCTCCCACTCATTTTTAGACTTCTCTCAGCTCCCATTAACCATTTCCAAGAGTTTCCAACTAGTAGAACTCAATTTTGAGCTCAAAAAAGTAAGATAGGTCCAAACTAGTCAAGGTAATTCTACTAATTCTCCTTCGTAGGTTTTGTTTTATTATTTCAATTATCCAATTGATACCACTTAAATAATGATTCCTCTTGAGTCCTAAGATCAATTTTTAAGCCATAGAAATCAGTTTTGTGGAAGAAGAAGGCAAGTGCTTCAACAAAGGTTCAAACTAGTCAAGGTGAGGTTTTTATGGAATTTGGAATTGGTAATTTATTTCTATTGCATTAGC
>JXTB01000723.1:98677-136163 GCA_002914805.1 Parasponia andersonii | reverse complement strand
CAAAAACAAAAGAGAGAGAGAGAGATAAACTTCTAGATGAAGGGACTCGCGGAGCGTGGCAAAGGGGTTCGGGTGTGTCATGCATGAACAAAGCCACGTGGTTTAAAGATCACTGAATTATTGGAGGATTTTGAACTGTTTGATTTAGAGGCACGGATCGCTGACGAGGGAACATTTGATGGTGGAGATTGGGTTTTGGTGTGTTTGTTCTCTAGAAGGATGTGTATAAGGGGAGAGTGAGAGAGAGAGAGAGAGGAGATCTTGGGCTAAGCCTTACTACATATCGCCTACGATGTATGTCGGTACCGTTACAGATATGGCCTTGAAGGTAGGAAAAATTACGTGATTGCCACGGTGTTTATGGATGGACGGATTAGCGTAGCATGACGATTGATTTTGAAAAGTTGGATCATTAGACACTCGTGATTAAGGGCACAGCCTCCCATGTCGTCCCATATGTTTCTCGTTATTTTAAGTCGGCGTAACGTTAAGAGAGCTATTTTAATGTATTCTTTTTCTTCCTTTTTATAAACCATTTTAATGTATTCTTACTACTTTTTTCTTTTCTTTTGTTAGTCAATTTTTTTTTCGGGGCTCATATTTTTAATCAAATATTGGATATATCTGTCTACTAGAGATGGTAGGCAAATTCAATTTAAATATCATTTTCTTCTAGGAAGCTGTGTTATTTTCTAAATATATTTTATTGAAAATGTGGTTTGCGATAAAATAAAATTCACTTGATAAATGTATCAAACTTTATTTGGTGAATTTTGGCACACTTTCTCTCATTCCTCATTTAATTCTTTTTCTTATAAAAAACAATATTTAAAATTAGAATCAAGAGATTTTCCTCTTATAAGTAAGCTTATAAGTAAGCGACAATGAAAAATTAATACAAATAAAAGCACATGAAAAATATTCATGAATTATTGCATGTTACTTATCAAGTAAAAAATATTGAGATTATTATTCTCGGGAAAGGATAATTTTGTAATAATTTATCCAATAATAACAAGTAAATTATTTTTGTTTTTCACAATAGAAAGTAAATTATATTTGTTTTTTTTCTGTTAAAGTTATTAAATGCTCGATACAAAGTGAATATTTTTTTTTTTTGAAAAAGAGTATATTATTACGTTCTATTAGTAAATTTTATTTTTAGAAATAATACAAGAAAGAAAATGATGGCATTTCTATATCACGTATTAAATATTCTATACGACAAGATAATACAATTTTTGTAACTTGTGCTTTGGTTGCTGATTATTTATGTTTTATATAACTAAAATTTTATATCAAAATCTTATCTATAATAGTGTATGCGATAAAAAAAAAAAGTTTGCACTTGAATCTATTTATAATTTAGTAATAATTATTAAAAATATTTTTTTTATTATAATGCTTAACTTAAAATTTAATGTTTTAATTACTATGGATGAAGATAAAGTATAAATTTCATTCAAATTATTAAAGCTATAAATTACATTATTTATCCAAAATGCCTTAGTAGTATCGATTTTTTTTCTATCTTTTTTCTACATTCCTAATATCACTATGATATCCTAAATTACCATACAATATCCAACTCCTCACATAAGAGCCAATAATAATATAATTGCATGACTTTTTTTGTGTACTAAAGTCAATTATATGCATAAAATTTTGAGTACTCATTTTAGAATATTTGTTATTCGTATTGATTTTTGTTTGCCAAATAATCTTGCAGTGAAATACTCAAAATAAGCTCTTTAGTACAAGTCTAACATGTACAGAGGGGATTAGTAATTATTTTTTAATATGATTAGAGTTTTCTAATTGTTCAGTCACATATATTTATAATTTTTCTAGTTAATGAATTCACATATGTTTTTGTGTCTGTCTTTATTTGAAAAATTAATTGAAATAAGATTTTGTTTTAAGTTGTGTGATTACATACGTACATGTATATTTTTTATAATTATAATTAAAAGGAAAAAGAAGAAGAAAAAGGTACCGACCTTACTATGTGGGCAACTTAACTTGCATCAATAAAGGACCATTTCCTCTCTTTATTATACAATATTCTCCTCTCCGCCACCGAAATACTCCATCACTGTATCCTTCCTTCTCTTTCCTAAACTTCATTTTAAAAAAATGGGGGTTCTCTACTTCGTTAAGGCAAAGCTTACAATGTCGTTAGTTGCACCACATTTGAGGTAATTTCTATTCGTCTTTAATTGGCATTAAGTATCAACTTGATAGGATGTTTTTATTTTTGTTTAATACCTGTGTATCTCTTGGTTTAATTTATAAGATCTGTATTAGTATATACTCTTGTTATAATGTCATCTTCGTAATTCTTAGTCAAGATACCTTGTAAAAGATGTGATAATTATGTTTAACTTAGATTTTGTATTTTTGTGAGTTGACTATATCTTTAAAGAAGCCAGCAGTCGTTTTAATTTTTATAGTTATATAAGTAATGTTTTGTTCAATATATGTACATTTAGGTGAAAGATTATCAATTGGGATAGTCTTTCTATTGATTATGGTACACGTTTTTGTAACCTTTTCAAGGACAAAGCCTTACTAAAATCTAAAGATGTAGTTTTTTTTTTCAAATGTGATTTCTACTTGAGTATTAGATTTATGATTATGTGCATACTTTTTCTTACTAGTTAAGGATGTTAATTATGTCCGCAGAGATAATACTTTTAAAATAACTTGTAGTTTTGTTAGCCTTTGTTGGTTTCTAGTACCTATATTGTATTGTTAAAAGTCTAATAATTCGTAATATTTAGATTTAGTGAAGTTGTTGTTATGTGGTGGTCTTATGAGTATATGTATATATATTTAATTGAAAGAAAAGTGAAACAATTATACTACTAACGCTTGGACCTTTTTAATATCAATATCCAAATAATTGGATAAGTCCTAACAATTCCTTGTTCCTTGTTATCACTAGTATATAATGGTGATGACTTCTTTTAAGAACTCCAAGCATGATATTCTTATTTTTGTATAACTAAGCTCTTATTATTTTTCTTTCTACTCGTATGCTTAGACATAAGGAAATTGTTTTTTTTTTTTCCGTATCAAATATTAAGATAGTTGTTGTAGTTTTGCTTCATTAGTGACTAAAAGAATCTCTAATTGGCAAAATATTAGGAACGCGTTACTTGTATCTTGAGCAAAGAGCATTTCATGAACAAAAACATAGAAAGCTCAGACCTGAGGTAAGTAACGTTACACCTGCAATGTAAGAAATTATTTGTTTTTGTGAACTCGTGGAATCCTTGGATTATATGAAATTATGTATCTGTTATTCTATTATGCCTAAAGCATAAAAATATGAATATGTAATTTTGACATATATGAGGTATAAATATGTGGTGTATTTATATTGCTTGATAAATATGGTGAATAGAGTGTGATGGGCCAACGCCCAAATATTGGGTTCCTTCAAGGACATCATTTGGTTCATTCTGAAACATTATTAGATTCCTTCGGGGATAATATGTAGTTTCTTTAGGAACACTCTAATAGCGGTATGGGGAGGATCTCTATAGTATACAGAGGGATTTGAGATGCATGTAGGACTCGAGATCTCCATACGACGACTTATAATTAATTACTAGTTATCTAAGTGGCTCAGTATGCGATTCACTGTCTTATTAGGCAATACAACTGTCACATCCCGATTCACGTGCAGGCTTACATGTTTTGTGTAATAGAGCTTTGTCTAGCACTAAGTTACGTAAATGAGTTAAGTTGGTCAGTGACTAGCTTAATGATTTTATAAGTTCATAAAGATCCTAGTAAAAAGGATTTCATGTTTTACGAGACAATCTTTTGCTGTTAGGTTTTATACAATAGAAATGAGTTAAGCTACTGATTGAGGTACTTAGTAGTGTAAACTTTTTATGATGGACAATATGATGAAAGAAAATATTTTTGACAAAAACTGACAGTTAAGTTTCCAACAATCTAGAATAGATAACCTGCTGAAGGAAGAGACAAGATTACTTCTGATGTTGTCATCAATTTGTTGGGAGAAGTTAGCATTTCTCGATTTTCGTGCTAGACAGTTCTATAAATCATGATATTTAGATGATAAGTCAAGAAAAAGTGAAGCACGAGGTGGTCTAAGCATGATGTCTCCATAAGCACAAGGTGGCACTATAAGAACGAGGTGTTGAATCAGAGTACGAGGTGTAAATTCAAAGCACGAGGTGTAAAATTCAAAAGCATGAGGTGTCAGTTGGAAGAACGTAGTGGAATAGAACAGGCTAGGTGTCAAGCATGCAGATGAGATTAGTGGCAACTATGTGTCAACATTTAGGCTGAGTTAAGTGGCTCGATGTAGACAGTGCATGTGGCACTAGGTGTCACGATGGAGGAAGCTTTAGGTGATGAGTAAGCTGCTAGCTTGAGAAGCTTCCTAAAATCTATAAATAAGGCTTGAGAATTACTTTTAGAGATACACTGCTCCACCCATATTTCTAGTAAAATTTAGAGAGAAAAGAAAAAAGAGGATAGAAAGATAGAGAGAGGTTTGGGAATAGAACCGAAGATTAAGAGGAATATCATCTAGAGGTAAGTAAAGATAAACATTTTTACTGCATTATAGGAGCATAATAAGTATAAGTATTTTTTAAATGTTATGTGAAGTACGTGCTTATTTATATGTACCAATGTATACTACTATATTGTTTATGGAATGGTATTCATGGCATATCCATAAGGCATGTTTATGAAAGGAAAAATTAAAGTGATTTTACGAAGTTCATATTTTTAAGAAAATGTTACCATTAGACCTAGTTTTAAAGTTATGTTGTTTATAAAGTATGGCTCCTGGCTTAGTGATTGTGTAGAAAAGAGGTGGCAAAATCCCTTGAGGCAAAAAGGCCAAGACAGGGTAACCGTCAAATGATAAATGTTAAAAGGTCTACTATGTCAATATGTTAGAAGTTATGCTTAAAATGGGGCCCAAAATGATGTTTAAAGAAAGAATATTTTCCAAAAAAAGTTATACAATGGGTAACAAATATTTTTATAGCATGTCATCATTTATATGCATGCATCGTCTTTACTTACTGAGCGTTAGCTCATTATAGTTCTTGTAATGCAAGTTTTAGTTGCATCAGCAGATTCCTGAAAGTTGGCTGAGCTGCAGTTCCATTCCTCCCATGATACGAATATATTTTATTTCTAAAATTTTTAATTGTAAAAAAAGGAAGTCTGATGCCCTTTTTAGCTTTTCCGCTTTCAAATGCTCAGTTTTCAAAAAAATGTTATGAAGGCTTAACGCGTCCTTACCTAACTAGTAATGTTTTAAAGCAAAGTCTGACCAGCTAGGTTTGGGGTCGTTATAACAACATACACAGGAATCCCAATTATACGATTATTTGTTCTTTGGTATATACCGGTTGTATTTGCACTCATTACTTACTGAGTTCCATACTCATATGGGTCCTTACATTACAAATGATATTGTCGATATGTGAGTTTGGAGGAGGAGTGCTGATTTTCTCACTGCAGCTTGTGTATATGAGCATTTTGATGTTGTGGTTTTCTGAATAGGAATTTTGTACCTATTTTTAGTGTATATATATTATGTATATTTTTACAAGAGATCCACCCTATGAGTATATATATACGTGTATATCAGACTATATATAATTATGAGTAGAGTTTTCTTGTCACTTCCAGAAAGGTAGAAAAAAAAAGTTTTTATTTTCCACTATTTTGTCAATTCTAGGTCAAGTAACATCTCACGATCTCACTAAATATTTATATACATATCTTTATGTACGTATGTAAAATTAGGGGATGTTACAATCGCTTTGCATTTTTTTTTCAATTGAATTCGCATGTTCTATATACACACTATGGGACATAAATTATTTATACTAGTTATATTGTGAAAAAATAATGGCAATGTTATAAATAATATCATATACTAAAATTTTGCATGTGTTATTCTTTATACTATATTTGGAAAACTATACCAAATATAGCACAACATTCGAGACCTATTTTTCACCCAAATACTAAAATTTAGCATGGGCATGGCATTTAGCATGTTTATTGGAGATGCTCTTAAGTTTTAAATGGGCTTTTTCTTTTTTAATTTTAATTCTCTCTCGACATGATTTTTTATTTTAATTAAAACCCAATTCATCTAATGTGTTTTTTTTTTACCGGAAAGTCAAAGTCCTTTTGACGCCCTTGTAGGGCAATTCAGTGAATCATTTCAACGTAAAATACTATTAACTTAGTTGATTCACAATTAATTTTAGGTATGTATCAGTCACACTTAGTAGCCTTCTTTTTGTTTTAATCTCTTCAAATCAATACAATTAGTAACTTTCACCGAATAATTCAAAGTCACCATAACTAAATCCTAAGCACAATATTTTGATTATATACAATATTAGAATCCCTGAATTTAATTGTACAACACATTTAATTATATATATACAGCAAAATTGAATACATAACAAGAATAAATTTCTTTAATGATTTTATAACAAAATCGACTACAATCTTTTCTTATTTTTTTCCTTGTCTTCTTCCATAATAAAATCTTCATCCTTCTCTTTGTCAATGAAACCAACAAAATTCTCCTCCAATCAGATATAGCTGATTCTTTATGTCTGTTATAATTATATAATATATATATATATATACACAACTGAATAATATATAAATATATACAATATTTGGCTCAAACATGTGAAAGTATTACCAATGTATAGCAAATTTGTAAGATAATATATTTTCAAGTGTCTGTCTAGCTACCTAAGAAATTGTTTTTTTTACTTATGCAAATAAAATATTTCTTGTAATTAGATAAACGCATTATGAAAAAAAAGAATGAATACTTATGCAAACAAAATATTTGTTGTAATTAGATACACATATAATTAAAAAAAATAATGAATGGCCAAAAAATCCAACCAAAGCAAAAGAAAATAAAATAAGATACAAAAGAAATAAAGAAAAATGCTAGAGAAAAGCGCCTAGGTTTACTAGTTCCCTGACCACTTTCTTGTGCTAATATCTCAACTTTCCTCTAGATAGGTTAACTAATTAAATTTTAATCAGGTGAGCTAATTTAATTGCAAGTTTCTTCCATTGTCAACCATTATTAATTTTTATCTTAAACTTAAAATTTTAAATACTTGATTTTCTAGAATTTTAGAAATTCATTGTTTATTACTATTTTCATTTGAAATTATTAAAAATCACAACTTTGGATGACATAAATGGTGCCAGAGCTTCACGCTTTAGATCTATCTTTGATCTTGCCTATTATATTTTGGTGTTTCAAAGGGTTTTTATTTCTTTTGCATTTTATTTTATTTTCTTTTGCTTTATTTCTTTTGTTCTTTGTTTGCTTATAAATTGTTTGGATAAAGTTAGGAATGACCAATTTCAGTTTTTAACTTTGAATTAGTATTCAATCCTCGTGGGTTCGAGACTTAACTTACTAAGTCGGTATTACTAGTGACCGTGTGCATTTGCACGAGTGTGTATTTTCTAATTGCTTAATTTTACACTTCCACATACTAACTCAACAATCACATCATCGAAAAAAGAAAAAAAAAACATATTATCTAATTGCTTAATTCTACACTTGCACATACTAACTCAATGTTTAAAAATTCAGTTAATAACTGAATTTGGCAAGTATGATTAAAGAAACTATAATTGATTATCTCATCATTAAGATGTAAGAAAGTAAAAGATAGACTCTATATGGACAATGTACAAACAAATAAACATACTAACAATAAGAAAGTAAATAAATATTGCGGAAAAATTACATCAGAATGAATTTTTTGCATGTCTAACTCTTTTATAAATTAATTAAATACTTGGGAGAAAGGGGGCAAAAGAAGGAGGAAGAGAGAGAGAATTACATATAATTAATAAGTAAATGTTAGACATCTAGAAATTTACCATATGAATTATTTGATCAGTAATAAATGACTACTAAATTCATATTAAATTAAAATTAAAAATAAATATCATATCCAACCAAATAATATTTTAAGATTCATTAAACACCATAAATTTCAACACGCAATGCCACATTAGGAAAAAAATTAAACATAGGAAACCCATACAGGACTAGTTTTCAATCCTAAAAACTTTAATTAAAAACTAAATAGTGGACTATCTCATTAACAAAAAATGAGAAAGTTAAAGATAGACGATATGGGCAACACATGTCTCCCATCGAACTTCATTTCATTTTTAAATTAAATATAGTTTGAAAATATATTTTGAAAACATGCAACACAAACATCAAGGTTATATAAAAGTACTACACTGGTTCATAATAGGGTTTCACCTTAGCTATAAGTAAATCAAAACTGAACTCCAAGTATTCCATTTGAAAATATAATGACAAGAGTTCGACAACTCTCTATACAAATCTATGAGTAAACTGGTCTCAAATACCATCAATTATGCCGCCATAATGATACTTGGATCCAATCAAATCTATCAACAATTCACTACAAATTCCAACCCACAACAGATTTTAAGACGGATACCCAATAATTCCCAAAAGTCAACAAAAGAAAAGTTCCTTAAGTGAGTAACTGATACTCACTTATTAACATCCTTGAGAAATGCATCGACAAGATTGAATTTTATCATTATTAGTTAACAGCATGGATATCCAATACACCAAAAATTCTCTTACTAAGTTAAGTAAGTAGAACAAGAAGTTTTTCACTTGATATATATAATTTGCTGACTAAATTATCAAGCATTTAAAATATGTCAATCTTCTTCCAGAACACAGTTAAGCATAATAGAAACTTTCTTAAGAATCCCAAAATATTTCCAAAGTTTCCAAACATGTCTCTTAAAGAGATTCAAAACCACATCTTTTCTCGTTGGCAAATCACATTAAGCAAATAATTTTCCACAGTTCTTTATTAATGAAAAACATAAGGTAAGGCATGCTTTAGTGAACTAGATTTCAAGTCTAACCAAATTCTTAAGACTCCTAAAATTTCCTATTTATTTAAAGGCCACAAAAATTAAGTTTGACAATACTAGTGCAATACAACATTTAAGAAAACTCGACATATCATACCAATTTGTCAATCCACAAACAATATGTCATGCAAGTATCATCAATTTGAACTTTTCAACATAAACGCCAATTAACAAAGCATATCAAAATCAATAAATACTCACATTTAATGTTATAATAGAATTAATAACAAATATCAACAAAATAATGTTTTAACATGCAGTGAATACTAGAAAACTTATTATGCAAGGACTATAAAAAAAGTTAAATCTTAGCAAACACTTAAACAATTAAAATTTTTAATGCAAAAATAACAAAGTAAAGATAATATTTTTGACTCTCCCATCATTCAAAAGCAAGAAAGGGAACGATTCGAGATTTTTTGCAAGTTTAACATTTTCTTATAAATTAATTTATCACTTTAGAGAGAGAGAGAGACGGAGAGAGTTAAATTTAATTAATAAGAAATTGTTAGATATCTATAAAATAACCATACGGTAAGAAATACTTACATTTTTCACGTTAAATAAGAATTAACAAAAAAAATACGAACAAAGTAATATTTTGCCATAGTAAACACGATGAAACTTATTATGCAAGGACTATATCAGAAAAAAAAAATTGCACTTCATAAGGATATAAATAGTCAAAGTTTCGAATGCAAAAAATAATTGATTAACGATAATGCAACTGAATATCCCATTATCAAACAAATAAACATACTCATTTATAAGAAAGTAACTAATCATTACCAAGTACGACTAACTTACATCGAATTGAGATTTTCTTATAAATCACTTTAATACTTGAGGAGAGAGAATGAGAGAAGGAGACAAAAGATAAAAAGAGAGAATTAAATTTAATAAGGAAATGTTGAGATCTGGAAAATAACCATACAAAATGAAATACTTACGCATTTCACGTTAAATTACAACTAACAACAAACATCATAACCAACAAAACAATATTTTTAGATTTGGTAAATACGAAAAAAATAACATACAAGGACTTAAGGACTATATTATAAAATTAAACTTAATAAGCACATAAATAACCTACATTTTTAAAGCAAAAATAACTGGATAACAACAACATAATTGACCATGAAACAAAAAAGTTCAAAACAGAGACAATATGGATAAGACAAACAAATAAACAAACCCATTTATAAGAAACTAATTATTAGGGTAAAATCGCACCAAATCAAGAATTTCTACATATTTAACCTTTTCTAATAAATTATTTTAGTTCTAATACTCAGGAGGGAGTGATATTTTAATTTTAATACAAGAGAGAAAGAATTTAACTCACACACTCGTCACTATCAAGGTTTGAACCCCTGACCCCCTAAACTCACTTACATACATCCGTAAAATCTTGGACCAATTTATATTCAATTTTTAAATTCAATGAATAAATCTATATTCGACATCAAAAACCACATACAAATTAATTTATCAATAATAAATGATTACTCAACTCGTACTAAATTAAAACTAACGATAAAGATCATAACAAACCAGACAATGTTTTACGATTCATTAAACATCAAAGAACATAATATGCAAGTATCATATCATAAAAAATTAAATATAATAAGAACATATATAACAAAAGTTTAGACCAAAAAAAAACAAATTATGAGACCATTAAAAAACAAGAAAATAAAAGATAGAGACTATATGGACAACACAAAAACCAGTAAGCATACTCATTTATAAAAATGTAATCAATTATTTAGGCCAAATTACATCAGATCAAAATTTTTTGTACGTTTAATCTATTCATAGAAATTAATCTAAATAATTGAGAGAGAGAGATGGGGGAATAATAAGTGAGATAGAGGGAGAAAAGGACACAGAGAATAAAATTTAATTAATAAGGAAATATTAGATATTTAAAAAATCCCTATGCTAATTTACTAGTAATCACTGATTATTCATTTAATATTAAACCAAAATCAACAATAAGCATCACAACTAGACAAAAAGTGAGGGAATCACAACCAACCAAAAAGAGAGGCAGGGAGAGAGGTAAAGAATAGAGGAGAGAGAGAGAGAGCGAGAGACTCAAATTTAATTAATAAGAAAATGTTAGAACTACAGAAAAAAAAACCTATATGATAATTTAGCATGCAAATGGATAACACAAGCTTTTAATCCAATAACACGTAGTTAAAAACATAATTGACTATCTAATCATCAAAAAACCCCAAAAAAATAGACTATATGGACAACACACAAACAAACATACCAATTTACCGAAAAGAAATTAATTAGGACAGTCAAATCACATAAGATCTAAATTGTCTGCATGTCTAAATGTTTTTATAAGTTAGTTCAAACTCAGGGGACAAGAGAAGAATAAAGGGAGACTATACAACAAATAGTAAGAAAGAAAAAGAGAGGAAATTAAATTAATATTAGGCTTCAAGAAAACTAACAAACGAATTTTTTTTTAGTAATAAATGATTACCCCATTTATAAAGAATTAATATTAATAACGAACATTATAGCCAACAAATTAAACAATATTTTAGGATTCATTAAATACCAAAGAACTTTGTGCGCAAGGACCATAACTAAAAAAATTAAACATAGCAAGCACATAAATGACACAAGTCTTTAAGACAACATAAAAACCTATCCCATCATCAAAAAATAAGAAAGTAAATAATAGAGACTATAGATAATACAAACCAATAAGTAAATTTATGAGAAAGTAACTATCATAGCCATGTTACATTTGATTAAGACTTTCTGCATGTCTAACCTTCTTCGTGTAGTTCATTTAATACTTCTGATAGAGAGAAATAGGAAAAATATGGGAGATAGAGAGGGGAAAAAATTGATAGAAAACTAAATTTAATTAATAAATAAATATTAGGCATCTAGAAAAATCACTATACGACATAATTTAGCACTAATAAATGATAATGCAATTAATATTAAGTTAAAATTAACAATAAACATCATTCTATATAAATGAATTTAATACTTGGAGGGAGAGCGTAGAGAGAGAGAGAGAGAGAATATGGGAATTAAATTTAAACAATAAGTAAATATCAAACATTCAGAAAACTAATTATTTTATCAATAATAATTTATTATTCAATTCATATTAAATTAAAATTAACAACAAACATCATAACTAACCAAACAATATTTTAGGATTCATTAAACACTACAAGACTTAATATACAAAGACAATATCATAAAAAACTAAACATAAAAAACATATATATGACAAAAGTTTCTAATCCTAAGTAAATATTAGACATCCAGAAATCCACCATATGAATTATTTTATCAGTAATAAACGAATACTAAATTCATATTAAATTAAAATTAAAAATAAATATCATAACCAACCAAACAATATTTTAAGATTCATTAAACACCAGAGATTTTAACACGCAAGACCATATTCGGGAAAAATTAAATATAGGAGGCACATATAGGACAAAAGTTTTTAATCGTAAAAACTTTAACTAAAAACAAAATAGTAGACTATCTCATTATCAAAAAATGAGAAAGTAAAAGATACATAACATGGATAACACACAAACAAATAAGTAAACTAATTTAGAAGAAAATGACTAATTATCACAACCAAGTTATATCGTATGAAGATTTAATGCATGTCTTATCGTCTTCATAAAATGCATTTAGTACTTGGGCTTGGGCGTTGGGGGGGATGATCGGAGGGGGGGTGGGGATGGTGAGAGAAATGATAGGGGATATAAAGGGAGAAAAATTGACATAAAGAACAATATTTAATTAATAAATGAAATATTTGACATCTGAAAAATCACTATACGACATAATTTAGCAATAATAAATAATAACTCAATTCATATTACATTAAAAATTAACAACAAACCTCATCAACTACCAAACAATGTTTAAAAATTCAGTTAACTGAAAATTTAATATGCAAGAACTATCAGTTTGAACTGAATTTACCAAGTCTGATTAAAGAAACCATAATTGGTTATCCTATCATCAAAACGTGAGAAAGTAATAGATATAATCTATATAGACAATATACACACAAATAAATATACTATTTATAATGAAGTAAATAATTATTACGGAAAAATTACCTCAGATCAAGTGTTTTGGCATATTTAACTTTTTCTTATAAATTAATTAAATACTTAGGAAAAATGGGGCAAAGAAAAGAGAGAAAGAGAGAAAAATAGATCTGGGAAATTAAATTTAATTAATAGTAAATGTTAGAAATCCAAAAACCCACATGAATAATTTTATCAGTAATAAATAAATAGTCATACAAAACACGAGAAACTAATTGCTTAGCAAAGACACATTTAAACATACTTAACAAGCACATACATAACTGAATTTTTTAATCTGAAAATAAAAGATAAAAATCAAATGAATAACAAACAAATAAACATACCACTCATAAGAAAGTAAATAAGTGTGATATCCTGAATTCTAAAATGACACCCAGTTCCTCACATAATTAAAAAACCAATAATAATATGATTGCATCATATTTTATATATATATATTAATGTCATTTATATATACATATAATTTTAAATAGTTGTTATAACTATTATTTCTATAGCTATTACTCTTTTAGTTATTTTGTAGTGAAATCCTCAAGACTAGCTCATTGGTACAAATTTGACGTGTATTAAGTTCATTTAATTAATTTCACTTTTAATAATACCACGAATTAGTGCAATTTTTTTATTTATATTGACCAAGAGTTTCATTCCACTAAAATTTGATTATTTCCTTAGATAATTAATTGATTGTATTTAATTTGAGTTAATCAAATTGATGTGAAATTTAGTTTAAGTCCTAAGTTCTTCAGTAAATTTCATTTCTTTGTGTTTATTATGTTTAAGCCTATTGACTTTTAGTATATAAATCTTAAGATTTAATAGATTGTGTATTTGTTTGTCTAATTTTAAATTTTTGAATTTAGGTATCTATTAGATACTGATGAATTATGATTAGATTTATTTATTACTTTTTTTTATCTTTTTGTTATTATTATATTGAGTTTATCTTAAAAAAAATAGAAAAAAAAATAAAAAAAATAAAACAGTGCGACATAGCTTGGTCGGCAAGAGAAGTTTTAGTTAAAACTATTAGTCTCTTTGTTTAGAATTCTATCTCCACTGTAAGTTTATAAGCAGCTCTTCTTTCATCATCCTATTTAGAAACCCACTTTAGTTAAGACCTAAGCTTTTCCACGTTTAACCACCAAAAAAAAAGGGGAGAGTCAAACCCAACTCTTGAGGTAAAAAGATAATCGTTTTATTATTAGAAATTCATAGTTTTGGCTGTGTATCTTTGCTCTATTAATTTGCTTTTAAATATCCCAATATCACCCAGGTTCCTGAAATGAATTTTATAACCATTCTTTGTGCACTTAACTAATTGTTTTTGCTTTACCCATCGTATAAGTGAATTAATTTGCTTGGGTTGAACCAAGCTATTATTAGATAGGTTCAGGTTTTTTTTTTATGAAACTTGCTTTTAAGTCAATTGATATATGTATTATATGTAAAGCTTCATTTTGTGTATTCCTCCTAATATTAAGTTATCTACAATAACAGATCTTACTAATGATAATGTTAGATATATTTACACCAACTAAATTTAGTAAATAGCTTACTATTACTACTTCTAGTATAGTCGTGGACATTCTTATATATATGTTTTATGAACATAAAAACTTGTATTGGAATATTGTTATCATAATTTCCTATATCCATACGTGAGAAAACATTAAGAAGAAACCTAATACTAGCACACGTGTATATAGGACTTTGTATTCAGATTGTGTTTGATTTACTTATTGAAACTTTATTTATTTATTTATTTTTCTTTCTTTACTAAATATCATATGGTTGTTTTACTTATATACATTATCATTAATTGGGATGATATTTGTATAAATTAAACTCGTGCTTTACTAGTAAGTTATATCTACATACATGTTATGTTAATTTCTCATACTTGAAATTTTGGTATCTTTAAACCAAGAATTAAAATAATAATTATCGTTACACTGAATATTCAGTAATCAAAAGAATCTGTCATTGGGTAACTATTAGGAACACGTCAATGGTACTTTGAGCAGAAAGAGCATTTCACAAGCAGAAAGTTAAAAGAGCGAAAACAAAGTAAGTAACGTCACATCTGCAATGTAAGAAATTCTTTGTTTCTGTGAATCTGTGGAATCTGTGAATATGTGTATATACATATTAGTCATTCTGCTTTGTATGAGACATGAATATAGGGTGTATTTATATTACCTGAAAAGTATTGGTGAATAGGGTGTGGCGGGCCAGCGCCCAAATATGTGATATGATTCCTTCGGGGACACTCTGGTTCCTTCGGGAATATTCTGGTCCTTTCAGGGGCACTATGGTTCCTTTGGGAATACTCTGACGGCAGTATGGGGTGGACCTCTGCTGTACACAGAGGGGATTTTCTGGGGCACAAGACCTCCATATAGCTCATGATATGCTATACGCTCTCTGAGTGGCTCAGTATGCAATTCACGGTCTTGTCAAACAATGCAATATACACAGGGATCCTAATCATACAATTATCTGTTATCTGTCATGTGCACTCTACATCTGCATACGTTACTTACTAAGTGTTATACTCATAAACATTCTTACATTGCAGAGGGTACTGATGCTATGTGAGTTAAAGGAGAAGCACCGACTTTCCGACCGCAGCTTGTGTATATGAGCATTTTGATGCTGTGGTTTTCAGATAGGCGATTTTGTACCCATTTTGTGTGTGTACATTATGTAAATTTCATGGGAGGCCCACTTTGAGAGGGTGTATACATGTATATATTGCAGTATGTATAATTATAAATGGAGTTTTCTTTTTCTTCTAGAAAGTTTAAAAGTTTTAAATTTTCTCCTATTTTATCAGTTCTAAGTCGAGTAGTGTCTCCCGATTTCACTAAATAATTGTACAAATATCCTTACATACGTATGTTGAATTGGGGGATGTCACAATAATTATTACAGCAAAATTACAACAAACAGACTTTTTGCATTTTTGATCTTTTTCTTATAGATTAATTTAATATTGGAGAGAGAGAGAGAGAATGCAGAGCTAAAAATCAGAGATAGAATTAAATAATGTTTTTAAGATTTAGTAAATACCAGAAAAATTAATATGTAAAGACTATATTAAAAAAAAACTTTGCAAGCATAGAAATAACTGGAGTTTCTAATGCAAAAATAATTGACTAAAGATTGATTTAGGAAAAAAACGAGAAAGGTAAAGTTTGATACAAAATGGACAACACAAACAAATAAGCATACAAATTAATGTGAAAGTAATTAATCATTAAGACCAAATCACATAAGTTCTAGATTTTCTGCATGTTTAACAATTTCTTGTAAGTTTATTAAATACTTGTGGGAGAGGGAGAGAGAGAGGAGGAAAAGATAAAAAGAGTGAGAATGCGAGGAGAATGGTGGTTAGAGAGAGAGAGAGAGAGATGGGGAGCTAAATTTAATTAGTAAGGACATGCTAGACATCCAAAAAATGACCATGTGAAATAATTATCAGTAACAAATGATTGCTCAATTCGTATTAAATTAAAATAAATAACAAACATCATAACCAATCAAATAATATAGTACGATTCAGTTTACATCATAGAACTTAATATACATGGACCATATTAGAAAAAATTAAGCATACCACACACATATATAACAAAAGTTTTTAATCCAAATATAAGTGATTAAAGATGACATAATTAACTATCTAATTATCCAAAAACAAGAAAATAAAAAAAAAAGGATAAAGACTACTTGAACACAAATAAATAAGCATACTAATTTATAAAAAAATAACTAATTATTTAAGTCAAGTTACACCAGATCAAGATTTTTCGAATGTCTATCACTTCACATAGATTAATTCAATACTTGAGAGAGACAGAGAGAGATAGAGATAATTAAATTTAATTAATAAAAAAATATTAAATATCTAGAAAATCACAGAAGTTACAATTTAGCAATTCACAAACAAATAAACGTACCAACTTATACGAAAGTGAATAACTATTACAGCCAAATCACATAAGATCAAAATTTCTATATATCTAACATTTTCTTATATTTGAATTTAACACGAGAGAGAGAGGAATTAAATTTAATTTATACATAAGTGTTCGACATCAAAAAAACCACAATTTGGATTAATTTAACAGAAATAAATGATTAATTAATTCATATAAAATCAAAACTGATGATAAAGATCATAACAAAGCAAATGATGTTTTATGATTCATTATGCACCATAGAACTTAATATTTACGGACCATATTAAAAAAACAAATCTTAGAAAACACATATACAACAAAAACTTAGACCAAGAAAATATTATTAAAGACAACATGCAAAAATGAGAAAGCAGAAGATAGAGAACGAACAAACAAATAAGTACACTCATTTATAAGAAAGTCCAGATCAAAACGAGAAAGTAAGAAATAAGGACTATATATAGACAACACACAAACAATTGAACTTGCTAACTTATAAGAAAGTAATTTACTATTGTGGCGAAATCACATAAGATCAAGATTTTTTGCACATCCAACATTTTCTTATAATTGAATTCAATACTCAGGATAGAGGGAGAGAACTTAAATTAAAACTAACGATAAAGATTATAACAAACTAAATAACATTTTACAATTCATAGAACACTAGAGAACTTAATACACAAGGATCATATTAGAAAAAAATTAGCATAGCAAGCACATATATAATATAAGTTTAGACCGAAAAAGACTAAAAACATTATACATAAATGAAAAATTAAAGGATAGAGACTATATGGATAACACACAAAAAAATAAGGTAAATAATTATTTCAGCCAAGTTACATCAGATCAAGATTTTCTCCACATCTAATTTTTTTCATATAAATTAATTTAATACTTTGAGTAAGAGAGAGAGAATGATAAAAGAGATAGAGAGAATTAAATTTATTTAATATGAAAATATTAGATATCTAGAAAATTAGTGCACGATCTAATTTAGTGGTAATAAATGATGAGGAAAAATAAGAGAGATAGAAAGAATGATAAAAAGAGATAAAGAGAATTAAATTTAATTAATATAGAAATATTAGAAATCTAAAAAATTAGTGTACGATATAATTTAGTGGTAATAAATGATGAAGAAAAATAAAGGAGTCAGATAGAATGATAAAAAGAATTAAATTTAATTAATATGGAAATATTAGAAATCTAGAAAATTCGTGTACGATATAATTTAGTGGTAATAAATGATAACTCATTTCATAATAAATTAAAATTGACAACAAATGTCATAACCAACTCAACAAAGTTGGAAGATTCAATTAACAGAAAATATAAAAAATTAAAGTTTGCAAGCACGTATACAACTAAAGTTTTTAATCCATAAATGACTGATAAAAGACAACATGATAGACTATTTATATTCAACACATAAGTAAAAGACAAAAACAATACAAACGGCTTATAAATCAATAAACAAACTAATTTATAATAAAGTATAATTTTTATGGCCAAATTATATCAGAGTCAGATTTTTTTGTATATTTAATAATTTCTTATAAGCTAATTTAATTGTTGGGCAAGAGAAACATAGAGAAATATGCAGGAGTGGCGAAGAGAGCGAGGGGGAGAGGGGAAGTGTAGATGTGAGAGAGAGAAACTTAATTCAATTAGTAAGGAAATTTTAGAATTGTAGAAAATAACTGTAGAATATAATTTGTTAGAGAGAGAGAGAATTAAATGTAATTAAATAAGAAATATTATACATCTAGAAAATGAAAATATGATAAGAAACTCCTACACATTTCATTTTTAATCAAAATTAACAACAAATATCATAACTAACAAACTAATGTTTTAATATTTAGTAAACACTAGAAAACTTAACATACAAGGACTCTATTAGAAAAATTTAAACTTACCAAACACTTAAACAATGAGTTTTTAATACAAAAATAACTAATTAAAGATAACATATTTGACTATTTCATCATCCAAAAATGAGAAGGGAAGGGATGGAGACAAAATGGACTACACAAATGAATAAACATAATCATTTATAACAAAATAATTAATTACTATGGGAAAATTATATCAAATCAAATTTTTTGCATGTTCAACCTTTTCTTATAAGCTAATTTAGAGAGAGAATTAAATTTAATTAATAAAGAACTGTTAGACATCTAGAAAATCTAGAAAATAAGCGTACGATAAGAAATACTTATACATTTTGTGTTAAATTCGAATTAACAACATAAATCATAACCAATAAATTAATGTTTTAACATTGAATAAACACCATAAAACTTAATATAAGTACCAAACGTAGCAAGCACATATATAATTGACTTAAGTCAACATAGTTGACTATCTAGTCATCAAAATATGAGAAAGTGAAAAAAAAAAAAAAAGATAATATGGACAATACAAACAAATAAATATACTCATTTATAAGAAAGTAATTAATTATTATAAACAAATCACATCAGTAATAAATGATTACTCAATCCATAGTAAATTAAAATTATCAATAAATATCATAACCAAACGAATACATTTTAAGATTCAGTAAATACCATAGAACATAATATATGCAAGGACCATATCAAAAAGAATTAAACGTAATAAATATATACATATATATATATATATATATAAAGATTTAAAAATAAATATAAGTGATTAAAGACAATATAATTGACTATCTAATCATCCAAAATGAGAAAATGAAAAGACCACATGCACAACACTTAAACAGATAAGCATACTAGTTTATAAAAAAGTAATTAAGTCTTACAATTGACTTACATCTAATAAAGATTTTTTGCACATCAACCATTTTCATATAGATTAATTCAGAAAGTAATTAATTAGTACGATCAAATTATATAAGATCTAAATTGTCTGCATGCCTAAATTTTTTTTATAAGTTAATTTAAAACTTAGGAGAGAGAGAGAAATAAAGGGAGAGCACAACAAATAGTAGGAAAGAAAAAGAGAGATAGGAAATTAAATTAAGTAAATATTAGGCTTCTAAAAAACTAACATACGGATTATTTTATCAGTAATAAAAGATTACTCTATTAATAATGAATTAAAATTAATAACGAACATTATAACAAACAAATTAAATAATATTTTAGAATTCATTAAATACCAAAGAACTTTATACGCCAAAACCATATCTGAAAAAATCAAACATAGCAAGAACATAAATAACATATCTTTAATCCTAAAAATTAGATTAAAGACAACATAATAAACTATCTCATCATAAAAAAAGAAGAAAGTAAATGATAGAGACTATATAGATAACACAAACAGATAAGTAAATTTATAAGAAAGTAACTATCACAGCCAAGTTACTTACATTAGATCAAGACTTTCTGCACGTCTAACCTTCCTCGTATAGTTCATTTAATACTTTGGAGAGAGAGACAACATATATAATTGACTATCCCCCCATCAAAGAAACAAGAAAGTTAGATAGAGACAGTAGGGACTACACACAAATAAATAAACATACTCGTTTATATGAAAATAATTAGTTATTAGCCAAATTACATTAGATCAAGAACTTATAAATTATTTTAATACTTGGGAGAGAAAAAGAAAGCGAGAGAGAAAGAGAGAGAGGCAGAGTAAGGGAATAAAATTTAATCAATAAATAAATGTTAGACATAGAGAAAATAGTCACACGATATAATTTAGCCATAATAATTGATTACTCAATTAATATTAAACTAAAATTAACAACAAAATCATAACCAACCAAAAAATATATTAAGATTCAATAAACACAAAGAAATTTATATACAAGGGCTTTATTTGAGAAAAATTGAACTTACCAAATACATAGATAAGTTTTTAATCAAAAAATAACTAATTAAAGATAACAAAATTCACTATCTAACCATCAAAAAATGAGAATGTGAAACATAAACACTATATGGATTACAAACAAACAATAAGCATAATTATAATAAATTTATGCAATTATTACGGACAAATTAACATGATCAAGATTTTCTACAGATCTAAAACTTTCTTCTAATTGAAGTTAATATTTTGTGGGGATAAAGAGAAATAAATGTTCGACATCCAAAAAAACCACCAAACGAATGAATTACTAGTAATAAATGATTACTCAATTCACATTAAATTAAAACTAACAACAATAATCATAACATAAAAAATAATGTTTTATGATTTATTAAACTAATAAGCACAAAAATCGACATAAAAATATCTTAAGATTAACAAGCACACGAATATCTTAACAATCGGGGAGGACTATATCAGAATAAATTAAAATTAGCAAGCACATATATAACTGAAGTTTTAAATCCAAAAACAACTGAGTAAAAGATAATTGACTATCTTATCAACACACAACAAAATAAAAGATAGAGACAATATAGACAACTTACAAATAAATAAAGTAATTTAGAAGAAAGTAACTAATTACTACGGTAAAATTATTTCAGAACGAGAGTTTATGCAAGTTTAACCTTTTCTTATTAGTTTATTTAATATTTAGGGGAGAGACACGAAGAAAAAGGGGGTTCAGGTGAGAAAGAGGGGGCGAGAGAGTGAAAGAGATAGAGATAAAAAGAGAGGCAGGTAACAGAGCAAATGGGGAAGAGAGAGTTAAATTTAATATATAAGGTAATGTTAAAATTACAGATAATAACCATATAATATAATTTAGCAGTAATAATTGATCACTCATTTAATATTCAAGCAAAATCAACCACCACCACTGGAACTAAGTAAAAAATATTTTAAGATTCAGTAAACAACAAAAGACTTAACATGCAAAGGCTACATATGAAGAAATTAACTCAGCATGCACATAAATAACTAAAGTTTTTAATCCATATAAATTATTAAAGCAACAAAATTGACTGTCTAATCATCAAAAAATGAGAAAGTAAAAGATAAAGACTATATGGACAACACACAAACAAATAAGCATATTAATTTATATGAAAATAATTGAATATAATGTCCAAATTAAATCAGATTGAGATTTTCTTCTTGTCAAACTTTTCCTTATAAATGAATTTAATACTTGGAGGGGGAGCGCAGAGAGCGGGAGAGATAGAGAGTATAAAGAATTAAATTTAATTAATAAAAAAATATTAGACATTTAAAAAACTAATTATATTATCAATAATAATTGATTATTCAATTCATATTAAATTAAAATTAACAACAAACATCATAACCAACCAAAAAATATTTTAGGATTCATTAAAAACCAAAAGACTTAATATGCAAGGACAATATCATAAAAAAACTAAACATAGCAAGCATATATATGATGAGTTTTTAATCCTAAATACTTGATTTAAGACAACATAATAGACCATTTCATTATCAAAAAATGAGAAAGTAAAAGAAACTATATGGACAACAAACAAACAAATAAGCATACTAATTTTTAAGAAAGTAACTAATTATCACAGTCAATTTACATCATATGAATATTTTCTGCATGACTAACCGTCTTCTAATAATTCATTTAATACTTTGGAGAGAGAGAGAGAATAAGGGAGATAGGAACAGTGAGAAAAATTGACAAAGAATTAAATTTAATTAAAAAAATATTAGACATGTAAAAAATCATTGTTTAGCAATAATAAATGAACTCAATTCATATTAAGTTAAAATTAACAACAAAAATCATAACCTACCAAATAATGTTTAAAGATTCAGTTAAATACAGAAAATTAAATTTGGAAGAACTATATCAGAAACAAAAACCTAGCAAGAACATATATAACGGCAGTTTTTAATCCAAAAGTAACAGATTAAATACAATGTAATTGGCTATTCCATCATCAAAACATAAGAAAGTAAAAGATATAATTAGTAAATGGACTACATACAAACCAAAAAACATACTATTAATGAAAAAGTAAATAACTGTTATGGCAGAATTACATCAGATTGAGAATTTCTACTTGTTTAACAATGTTTTATAAATTAATTTAATACTAGGGAGAAAGGGGGATAAAGTGGGGAGAGAGAAAGCGAGGGAGAGAGGGGGGACAAATATAACTTGTCAAAATAACCTAAAGTATACAAAAGCATTATAAGAAAAGGCTTCAAAAGCAAGAGAGAATTTTTAACATGAGACAAAATTAAACGGAAAAAATGGGCAACACATATAATATGTATACATATATGTAAAATATATGAGGTAAGTTATTCAACAAAAAAATTGTCAGCTTAAATATTTTGTTAAAAGTAGCATCTGGATAAGGTTATGTCATCTTCTTCGCCTCCCCCTTCTCAGATTCACATAATATAGCATTCAAGTCGTTGTTCCTTTAAACAATCTCCTAAGCCACAGGATATTGTTGTGCATCCATTTGCCTCATTGACTAAGCTACCATATTGAAAACTGCAGTCCCACCTGCACATAAAGAAAATATATATTGGAAAATCAAACAGATCGAGAAATACCCTTAAAATGACTGGAATAATTGCTAAGTAGGAATTGCAGCCATTACCATATAAGAAGAACTAAATGCTACAAATTTAATACGTAATGGTGTGTAAACAATTCAAGTTTTAAAAATGACCTGAAGTGCCAAATATGGCTACCTAGAATTAGAGATGTTAGCACCAAGTCTCAGCAATGAGGAAAACTAACTATGTGCATTATTATGAACAAGAAGGAAAGATGTAGATCTAACAGTAACGCCCATCAATTAGATTTAAAATTATCATTACTAGTCCATTCAAAAATTACTTATGAATTCCCTTGTTCGATAATTGTAAAGCATATAGAAATTTAGAGATAGAGGAGCAATAAAGTAAGTATAGAATAAAAGAAAGAGAATATTTTTGTTACATACACCATACAGACAAAGGTAAACAATTTTTAGCATTATTCAGGAAAACTTCTAAGTGAAATAGAAAAACATCTACTCAAACCGAGTTCCATTTTGCTCATTACAAGCCCAAAAATTTCTTCATAGGAAGCTACTAGTATACCAACAACCTTCATTGCTTTATACAGCTTCTTGGCTTCATACAGAATTCTATCAAGGGTGTTTGTAATATAAAGTTAGCCTACACATACTAAATCTCTAAATGATGTAGAAAAAGACAAACAAGAAACAACTCCATACAAGGTATTTAACTTCAAGAGGCTCTTCAAAAATACGTAGACCAACAGAAGCATTATGCAAAGGAATAAAGGTAGAATATTCCATATCAAAAGAAGCATTTGAGATAGTTTTGTTTTCACTACACAAGTATTAGTTTTTGATTCAAAAACCAGCCAAGTAAGTACCTTTATTTTGTAAGGTACACTAGATTTACATACAAATTAAAGTCCTAAAAACGAGGAGACTCGATGTCAATCAAAGAAGGGAAATCACATGTACATTAAAAATTGACCAAAGAATCACTAGTCCAAATTCTTTTATTTGCTCTAGCTTTAGAATGAAAAAACTTCGTAGGAAATCCAACAAATAAATCTAGCTTGTAACCTCTTTCTCATTCAAAAAGAGAAAAAACACTTGTATTAAAGATTCCAACCTTATGACAATCCCTTAACCTCAAGAGCAAACAACAAAAAGGGTATGAAGAAAAAATTAGACAACCCTCCAGAATAAAAAACAAAATTAGAACCATCAGGTTTGCCCAAGTAAGGAAAATCCATCACCAACTTCTCTGATAACAAAATAGGTTTATCAAAATCATACACAGTGAAAAAAGGAAAAAAAAAAAACATTGGCAGGACAACTAAGGAAGCAACATTATAATCAAAATAAAACCCACACAACACTTGAGAGAAGCAGTTCTTTAGCAATCCAAACTCTTCAAAAGTCAATCAATAATCGATCCAAAACACGTAAATCTTTTACAGAGAAAAATTAGAGAAAATATAGAGCTTCTATTTTGCAAGACATCATTTTGGAGTGTAAAGCCCTGTAAAGAACAAAACATAAGTTGACATAGTCCACAGACCCCAGCAACATGGTTCCAAAGAAATCATAGAAGCTCAAAGAGCATGCACATATATCAAAAAACTAAATCAAATGAATCAATGAAAGTATCTAACAACCTAGTACTAACTTCTTGTCAGATAAGTAAACAATCAATAACTGCAAGAAGATTGAAAACTTACATATCCATGTTGGGTCTTCAAGCCTCAACCTTCTACTCTACAATCTTCATCAATTATCATTATGAACTTTGTGCTATCTGTTGCTATGCGAAGATTGTCTTCCCAACTCAAGATTTTTGGTGTGCCACATCCTAAAAAACATGAACCCATTAAAAGGATCACTCATGAAATTCATAAATAGCAAAGTTTCATATCAATAAAAAAATGAACAAAGTAAACTGCATAAATTCTCACTATTACTAACACATTAAATGATATTTTGCGTTCTATAATGTTGAGGTAAGTTATTAATCAAGTTTAAGTCTCTTTTGGTGGCCACTTTTAGGTTTTATATCTAACTAATAAAAAACGTGATAAAATGTCAAAATCTATCAGATAAACAATAATTGGTTTTGCTATCATAAGTGGCTTTATGGATTCCAATCACCAAACCAAGTTTGTTTGAAAACAGAGAATATGATTCTTGTGGACTACGCATGAGTCTAAAACTTTAAAAGAAAAAGTTCCCATTCTCACTTGATAATTACTAGGATTCATCAAAGGCTTTGAATTACTATAAATATATATATATATACATATATACATACTAATAGAAATATCTGTATATCTACTTTGATTAATATACGTTTATCTGGCATTTATCCAAAACCATATTATTTCAATCCTATTTTCTTAAGCTTCCATCTATAATTGACAATATTGATGACTAAAAAACATATAAGAACTTAAAACTGAAACAAAAAAAAGAGGCTATTAATAAAGATCTCAAGATATTCAATGAAAATATCCAAATGTCTACTAATATTAATAAATTGATCAATCTTCTTATCCCATTTACAAGGTAGAGAAAGTGAATAATAAGAGCCAAAATTTAAAATTGGCTAGAAATGTAAGTGCAAGGCTAAAAATTCTAATTAAATAAACTCTGAATAAACCTGAAAGATGTGATCTTAAGTTTCCCATGGCCATGTACTCGTAGATGAGCCCGTTATGAGTCTCATCATTGCAATACCTGTCACCCTCTAGAAATCTTTAGACTTGAAATATTAGTAGAATTGTAATATACTTAGTATCAAATTTTATTAAGTTTGCATTCACAAATACTTAAAATTATGTACGTAGTATTATTTTAATGTTAAATTTTATTACGTGAGAAAACCATAGTCAATCTTCATTTTAACTTAGAATTTCTAAGTTAGTATTCCTTAATAATAAATTTATTTTACAATAATTATATTATGTACATCAATATAATCTAATTAAAAATGTGACATGTTTATGTCACATTAAAATTGTTACATTTTATAATCTAAAGTTAATGGTTGCACCAAAATAGTACCATGCTATATTTTGAATGGCTAGGATTTAAATATATCAATCTAAGAGTGGAAAATAAGTTATAGAAAAAGATGAAAAATAGTAAGGTTTTACCTTAGGAAGGTAATAACTTTAAATGAGTGGAATAGAAAAGGAAAGGGATAAAGTTAATAGGTAATTCAAAATGTAGGGAAAAAGGAAAATCATAATGGAAATGTTCTTTGAAAATTAGTGGCCATAATTCAAAGTGGAAGACATAGACAAAACTAATTAGTAACTTTTGTCTCCAAAATAATTCAAAAGCTATAAAAAAGATTAATATAGTGGAGACTTTCTTTGGGAGTTAGTGGTATTGGATTCCAAATAATTGAAAAAGAAGAAAGATTAGAGACAAAGGTAGTGGATGAGTAAAAAAATAAAGTAAAAGGCAAGGTAATGGAGTAGGAAAAGAAGATATTTTGACAAATTAATAATAATGATGCTTGGATTATTTCATTGAATATGAAAGTATTTATTATTGGATACCTTTTATGGATGGCCTATAAATAGATCATTCATTTGGCAATTCAAATTCATGCTTAACCTTTCAAATTACTTAGCCAAAACTATCTTCATATTTCCAATTATTCCTTCTCCAAAAAAAAAACTCTTTCTACCTCACTTTCTTCCAAATTCACAAGAAATACAATATTTTACCCATCGACTCTAGAAATTTAGAACTATAATCAAGAGAAGAGAGCACTTAATTTTGCGGTAGAGACGTAAGAAAGAAGATCCAAACTTGGAAGGTATTTATTCTCTCACCTTACTTGTTATATAGATTAAATAAAAGAATAAATAGGTAATAACATATTTGACCTACTTTAGATGTTAAATAATTTATATTATATTGAGACTTATTTTGTTGATTTCTTAAGCTTCTAAATATGAATACTTCATAATAACAATAATAGTAAAATCAAAATGACTAAACACAAAAAGTGGAAGATTTTGTTTTTAGTGTAAGACCCTAAATAAAATATGCATGAAAATTATAAAACTTAATGATTGAGACTTAGATCCTTAAGAACAGATTTTTACCCATTAGAAATGCTTTCCAAAAATTAAAGATGTTTGCTCAAAAGTGGGAAGGACTAAAATGCAAAAATTTTGAGTATTTGGGTCAAAAGTATAATTTTGATAAAATATGGGTCAAATATGTGAAAAAGTTATTTTAGGCAATTTTAAGACTATTTTAAATTGTAAAAGTAAATAAAGGAAGAATCTTTAACAAAAAAAAAAAGAATAATAAGATATAACTCAATATTTACCATTAGAAGGCATAAATGTTAGAACTCTTAATATTTTGGATAAAAATGTAAATTATAAAACTTGAAATATTAGGTTGGAAATTTGATATAAAAATAAAAATATATATATATTTTAGAACTCTAATTGGGATAAGAAAAGATTTACTTAAATTTAAGACATGAAATCAATTATAAGAAATAAGTAAGGTATGCTTCTAATTGTATTTTGTCTAAGTTTAGTGATAGGCCTAAAAAGCGTGATCAATACCAAATAATATTTAGTCCAAGTGTTATTTTAGATATTAAATTTGTATATCTCTTAGTATGGTTGACTCAATTATTATATTATGACCCTTAATTACAAATAAACAAAATTAATCAAGAATAATTCAAGGTATTTGATGAAAAGAAATAGAATTAAGGAAACTTAATTTATTTAGGATGATGTTAATCAAATCAACAACCAAATTATTAATAGAGTAAAAAGATCACTATGATCAAGATTAGGGAGAATCAAATCTCATCTATCTAAGTGGAAGTATGAATTAGTCAATGAATATAGTGTGACATTGTTTCTCAAATGTGAAGTTTTATGCTAGATCAAGACTGAGTCTTAAATATTTTAAACTCACTAAGTAAGTAAAATATATATATAATAATATAATAAAATAAAATTAATAATAATAATAATAAAAAATATAAGGCCAGTTTAAATTTTCTCTAACAAATAGAGTATATATACATCAGGACAAACTTCGATCTAGACGTACGTAATTAACGAGTGGAACTAGGACAATCATACTACGAGGTAAGTACAATTTCACCTATCGCATGGATGGTTGAAAATATTTCATGTTTACAGTATGATATGTTTGAATTAATTTCATGTATTAACTTACCTTTATATTATTATTGTATAACCTATGTATAATATATACTTATAAATATACTTTTCCTATGCTAAAAAGAAAAACAAAATGATGTATGCTTACTTTACAATGTTATCAGCTTACTTTACAATGTTATCATACTTCAACATACTTTAATAAAGAAAATGCTACGATAGTTGAATATAAGTTTGGGTTCATTGAAGCGTACCCACTCATATTTAAAAAAAAAGGACTAAATAAGATAAAGAATTTAAAGGTGTCGTACAAACCTCCTCTAGGTGAGGATATCCGAGGGAAGATAAGACCGACCTCCCCTAAGTGAGGATTCCCGAGGAAAAGTATGTTAAGATTATGACCGTGGGTGTTTTCAATTGGGTAGCTCCCCTGATTCCCCATTTGGTAGTGCACACTCAGTACGTACACCAGGGCCCATAAGAAAGACAAAAGACTTTATAATCAAGAATGAGATAAAATCATGATACAATATCTTATAATAAAGCATAAAGTAATGATTTCATAAAACAGCATAACTGAACTTTCAAAAAAAAAAAGAGAGAATTGTTTGTTCATAAGTAAAATAATTTGTGAGAATTTTATTGTACTTACTGGGCGAAAGCTCACATTTTATAAGTATCCATGTTATAGGTACCAAAGGAAAGAAACCTCTAATTTGATTGATGGGTTAGCTAAAATTGAGGTAGGGACGATGCGAGGCACGGGCAATGGAATACCACAATTAAAATTTCTTCCGCATAAGTTTTATTATCAGATAAATGTTTTTAATTATATAAGCTTGATGTTGTTTGAAAATGTACTTGTAGCTTGGCATTTTATTTCGTAATGCATGATTTAATTAAATTGAACTTGAAAATGTATTTCCATTTAATAGAAGTTAAACAAACGTTTTTTTTTTAGATATAAAAGAGAAAAATTTTTGATTTGAATAAATACAAAACATAAGGGGTTCTGTCAAAAAGACCTAAACTGTCTGAGGAGAGCTTGGAACTTAAGTGGTCCGTATGTGACCCCCCTCCTCATCTGGGAACCCTTTATGGTTACGCACTATTTAAAGCACATTAATAAAAAGTCTATAATCAAATTTAAATAAATGGGACTTAACCATTGAGAAGCATTTACTTGTTTTCAAAATTTAAGTAAATCGTTAGTTGAGAATATAAATCTCTTAAAAAGAAATAAAATCAAAAAAAAAAATTCATGAATTTTTCAGCATTTAAATTTTTTTGCTAAGAAGGTAAGTAGTTAATGGTCAGAAAAAGTNATCTTATAATAAAGCATAAAGTAATGATTTCATAAAACAGCATAACTGAACTTTCAAAAAAAAAAAGAGAGAATTGTTTGTTCATAAGTAAAATAATTTGTGAGAATTTTATTGTACTTACTGGGCGAAAGCTCACATTTTATAAGTATCCATGTTATAGGTACCAAAGGAAAGAAACCTCTAATTTGATTGATGGGTTAGCTAAAATTGAGGTAGGGACGATGCGAGGCACGGGCAATGGAATACCACAATTAAAATTTCTTCCGCATAAGTTTTATTATCAGATAAATGTTTTTAATTATATAAGCTTGATGTTGTTTGAAAATGTACTTGTAGCTTGGCATTTTATTTCGTAATGCATGATTTAATTAAATTGAACTTGAAAATGTATTTCCATTTAATAGAAGTTAAACAAACGTTTTTTTTTTAGATATAAAAGAGAAAAATTTTTGATTTGAATAAATACAAAACATAAGGGGTTCTGTCAAAAAGACCTAAACTGTCTGAGGAGAGCTTGGAACTTAAGTGGTCCGTATGTGACCCCCCTCCTCATCTGGGAACCCTTTATGGTTACGCACTATTTAAAGCACATTAATAAAAAGTCTATAATCAAATTTAAATAAATGGGACTTAACCATTGAGAAGCATTTACTTGTTTTCAAAATTTAAGTAAATCGTTAGTTGAGAATATAAATCTCTTAAAAAGAAATAAAATCAAAAAAAAAAATTCATGAATTTTTCAGCATTTAAATTTTTTTGCTAAGAAGGTAAGTAGTTAATGGTCAGAAAAAGTTGGGTCGTTATAGTTGGTATTAGAGCGGGTATCCTGTCATCCTACCTCGCATCCCTCCGCAACATTTCAGACAACTCAAGTAAGTAGAATTTTGCTTAGTAAATTATTTAACCTTAAGAACATATTATGTAATAGTAATGGATGCCCCAATAATCGACATTACGATGGACCAAGAGATTGCTCAACCTCAACTTTTTGGAGCTGCAGCAGTGGCTGCCTTTAGAGCAGGATGACCACCATATTATTTGGGAAAATCTACACCCAAAACGTAAGGGAATTGGCTTCATGAAACAGAACAACTTTTACACAACTTTTACGAGCATGTCGTATCCAAGAGTACGAATGGACTATTCTTGTAATCATGCAACTATGAAATAATGCTCGACTATGGTGGCGAGCATCAGGACACATTGCAGACAATATGAGTTGGAAAACGTTCTGCAGATTAATCATAGCATGCTTTTCACAAATAGAATACCATAACAATCCAATAGAGATTTCAACAACAGAGACGCAACTACAAGAATGAGCTTTTGACTTTGTGAGAAACAGATGGGAATCTCGGCCTGGCGAATCTATGGAAGAATATAACATCCGTTTTTCCGAGGAAGTTATTCGCTTATTCCCTCCTAGATGGCCTAATAGTATCCTGCTTATGACCTATTGGAATGGAGTCCTAAGTCATATCTGAAGACGTATGCGGAACTCACTTATTGATATGAATCTCGAACGCATTAGGTTAGAGGCAATTCATGCGGAAGAGGAATATCAAAGGAAAATGGAATAAAGTATGGCTGAAGGATCATCTTGCGGGAATGCTACAAGAACACCTTCCCAACAAGGAGACCTAAGAGAAGAGCAAAGAAGGGTACGACCACGAATAGATACAGAGAGGACCATGCCCATCAGACAAGGACACACTATTGACAATGAGGAAGACTCTGAAGAGGACCCAGAAGAGGATCCGGAAGAAAACCTTAGCAAACTTTCAAACACTTATAGGAGAGATTAAGTATAAGAGTAGACTAAAATTTTTATACGTTCTTATCTTATACCTTAATTGATGAAATAATATAATTATGAAACAATATATGTCATATTAATTAAGTTAACCTTTTTCCTTATAATTAAAGTCGAGATAACAAATAATACCTTGAACTAATAGGAGTCAACTAAAAACAAAAAAAATGGCAAGAGGAAGAGGAAGACCATGAGCAAGTCCAATAAATATACCCGAAGCACCTAACCTAAGCAATCTTGTAGCTAACTTTCAACAACAACTCTAAGCTCAAGAAGAGGAGATGAGGAACCTTCGAGAGCAACTAAGGCAACAACATCGAGAGAATGTCGAACCTCAAGTGGACAATGAAGAACCTCTGCCTCAAGAGGAAGAACCAATACTACAGCCAGAACCGGTAATACCTGATCCATGTGTGGAGCGCCAAGAACCACTTTATGAACGCTTCAAAAAGATGCGTCCTGCTGAGTTTGAAGGATCGACGGATCTTTTGGTGGCCGAAGGATGGTTATTGTTACGCCTCCTAGGCTTAACTATATGACTATGTAGGTCAAACTAGGAAGCATTACTCTTTTATAACCCATATTTTTTAGTTTTTGCAAAAAGGTGGGTCAAATTTAAACTTTTCGAGCTCTAAAACAAAAGAAACTATGTGGTATTACTTTTTGAAATTATCTTTACAAAATATACAACTAAAAACTCCATATCTGTTTATCTTGCCATCAGTAGTAATATTTACAACACATTAGAATAACAAAATACAAATAAAGCATCGCCCACAAGTCAAGCTCGTCTACATCGGTATTATCATGGCGACAAGAAAGCGTGCTAGCCAACTAGCAACTCTATACATCAAAAATATCCTCATCTGCATCACATGAACTAAATGAGCTAATGCTCAGTAAGTAAAGATCATGCATGCTTGTGAACATGATTCATGCATAAATTTTATTGAAATTCCCATTGTACTCTTTCTTTCATGACTTTTCATTTTGATGCACTTTTCTTGGAAAACATTTCTTTATAGGGCTCTTGAGTACATTACAAAGTCGCGGCAGTCGGTAGGCCGTGCCCACCTGTGCGGGAAGGAAACACATGGCCAATATGAACCATACCTACCCAACGTAGACCGACTAAGTAATGCACCTGATAATTCTCATAGTATAATAGTAGATACAAGATATTTTCCTGTGTATTATTTCAATTATATGTTATTTATACTGTTGTTGCAAAGCTTACGGAAACATAAGCATGGCATGATCATTAAGCATGATTTTCAATGAAGTGAAGTTTTCCACACATTGGATTTAAATTAGTACTATTGTACTAATTTTACGAGATATGTTTTAAGTACAGTGTTTAGTCTGTCTGCATTGGGTAAGTATGGTTTGCACAGGCATACCTTGTGTCTGGTAGAAAAGATAGTGGAAAGGGTCAGTATCCTCTGTGGCAAGGTGTGTGAAAAACCTGATGTCAATTTTATTACTAACATTATTACTACAATGTAAAATGCTTAGAGAAAACAAGTAGAAGACCGAATCACAGCTTTTACAAAAGAAGGAACCCTAATCACAAAACGAACCAAAATGTTATCTACTTTCATAAAAATTAGTCCATTAGCTTCTAAATGGTACCATTTGGTTCTAGAAATATTTGGACAGCACCTCCCCTATTTTCATGACATCCCCACATGATTAAAATCATGATTTAAGACCTATAATAACAATCAACAAGCTAATTCCCACATATATAACTCAAAGAGGATCATTTAGAGCAACCTAGGTATACTTGAATTCCTTTCGTTTTAAACAAAGTTTAAAACCACTTTTACACTTTTCTATTGTCACAAACAGCAATGAAACAAATATATTTACATCATGGGATCAATAAAATATACATTTCAATTTTATAAAATCAGATTACAAGTATGGGGAGCTTATTCTAACAATGGAACACTTGAAAACACTTGAATCAACAAGTAGCAAATTTTGGGGCTTTAAGACTAACTTTAATCTTCCACTTTAATTCTATTTTCCCAGCCATATATGAGGTTTTCTTAGACCTTAATTCATCAAATAAAAGCTTTAATTAAAGAGCTAAAGCAATGAAAATAAATTGCTAATTCTAAATTCCACAAAAAAATCTCACCTTGACTAGTTTGAACTTTTGTTGAAGCTCTTGCCTTTTACTTCCAAAAAACTGATTTCTAAGGCTTTGAAATTGATCTCAGGACTCAAGAGGACCTAGAGGAAATATTACTTAAGTAGTATCAAGTGGAGAATTGAAATAACAACACAAAACCTAGGAAGAAGAACTAGTAGAATTACCTTGACTAGTTTAGAGCTATCTTGCTTTCTTGAACTCCAAATTGAGTTCTACCACTTGGAAACTCTTGGAAGTAGTTAAGGGAGCTGAGAGTAGTCTAAAAATGAGTGGGAGAGTTTCTGGTCGTGGCTGGAGAGAAAGGAGAAGAAAATGACCAGATTTGGACCAAAAGTGATACTTAATGACTAAGAAATGGCATAAGTTAAGTTCTAAGGGGTATTTTGGGAATTTTGCACCTTACTTTCCATGTGTCCAACTCTAAAACATCCTTAGCATACTCACCACGTTGCTGGTCCATCCTATACACCCAAGTGTAGACCAAAATTGTGAAACCTAGCTTAGAAGATGAAAACTAGTCATACTTTGACCTATAATCACATATGGCCAATCTTATTGTAATCTAGTGGAACCTAGACCCATAACCAATCATTAAACATAAAAATAAGTCAATTTGACTCTAATTAATAATGCAAACATAGTATCAATGCCTAATTAATCGAACGCACAAAATTAACATTACGCGATTAAGCTGAACCTAAGCTAGATTAGTGTAATTAAACACAGTTCAGTAAAGTGACTGCCACCTCGTGCTTACCTAGAATGAACATTTTTTTGAAAATTCCAGAAATGAGTCCTAAATATTAAATTAAAGCTATTTGACGTGCTAAATTCGCAGTGAATTTGGCTCCGAAAAGCGTGAAAGATGCATTTTAACAAAAAACTATTATTTGACTAAGTTATCAATAGACATGGTTTTTTTTTAATGCATGTGCATATAGTATTATTATTCATGAATATATATTATTTGTTCTTTTCACACACCAAGCTCTCTCTCTGAGGGTACTGAGCCTTTACACTGCATGGGAACCCTTCGACAAATATTAGTACAATAACATATAATTGAAAGTATTTAACAATAAAGAATGAGAAATTTACTGTAAAGTTGATTCTAGTCACTTGATATGTCTATTATGCAATATGAACATGTTTATTNGACAGTCACTGAGGCCGTACGAAAGTTCGACCAGCTTGTAAGACTGTGTCCTTATTTGGTACCCACTGAAGAAGAACGAGTAAGGAGGATGCTCGAAATGTTTTGCCCTGAATTAGTAGTTGTCATTGATAGTGGCGATAACCCACCAACTACAGTTGCAGAATGTGTTGGAAGGGCACTCAGAGTAGAATATCGTCTTGCTCAAGCCAAGGAAGAATGATAAAAATATTTCGAATCAAAGAAGAACCAACGTGGGCAAGCCAAACCGAATCAATATAACAACCAAAGAGGATTTGGGACCCAATCCGGCCATAACAAGATCTAGAACAGCAATAATAATGACCGCAATAATTATAGTGGAAAGAAGAGAATGAATAATTTTGGTGGCCAAAGAAACCAAAAAGGAGAACTTCAACAGCAAAAGAAGGCCAAGGTAGAATTTCCACTATATTCTAAGTGTGGGAAGAAACACCCTGGAGAATGTCGCCTTAGCTCAAATACCTATTACTTCTGTGGCAAGGAGGGTCATTATGCTAAGAACTGCTACAATAAACAGAATCAAGCGAACTTGGCAACCACGTCTAAGCCACAAGGACCTCAAATTCACAATATGCATATCAAACTTGAAAGACCCCAGATTGGTCAAGGAAGATTGGAGGCACCTCCAGAAACTGCTGCCCAAGTCTACGCCTTTACGAGGGAGAATGCAGATATGGGAACCTCTAATGTGGTCACAGGTCAGCTGTCTGTTGCCACTCAAAATGCATATGTCTTGTTTAATTCTGGTGACGACGCATTGTTTTGTGTCACATGTGTTTGCCAAAAGAATGGCTCAGAATAGTGATAGAATGACTGGAACTTTAAATGTAGCTCTACCTTCAGGTGAAACTTTGACAAGGAATTATTGGATAAGACATGTTCCAATAATTATAGCTACTAGGGAGCTGTATGCTGACCTAGTCATCCTAGGAATGATTGACTATGATGTCATTTTAGGAATGGACTTCTTAGGAAGGTGTAATGCTAACATTAAATGTCGAAGTCGAAGAATCACGTTCAAACCTCTAGGAGAAGAAAAGTTCACTTATAATGGAGATACTAAGAAGCAACCTCGAGTGATGATCTCAGCAATGCAAGCAAGGAGAATGTTGAGTAACGGGTGTCTAGGATATCTAGCTAATATTTTAGATAAGAGTAAAGAAGAAAAGAAGAGGTCAGAAAATGTAATCATCATCAAGGAGTATATTGATGTGTTTCCCGATGACCGCCAGAGCGAGAAGTTTCTTTTGAGATCGAATCACTGCCTGGTACTGCCCCAATTTCCAAAGCACCTTATAGGATGGCACCTGCTTAACTTAAAGAGCTACAAACTCAACTACAAGAGTTGTTAGACAAGGGTTTTATCCGACCAAGTCACTCACCATGGGGTGCACCTGTGCTATTTGTGAAGAAGAAAGATGGAGCATTCAGAATGTGCATCGACTATAGAGAATTGAATAAGGTGACCATAAAGAATAAATATCCCTTGCCAAGGATAGAGGACTTGTTCGATCAATTAAAAGGAGCTGCAGTTTTCTCAAAGATCGATTTGCGATCGGGCTATCATCAACTGAGAATTAAAGGGAGTGATATTCCGAAGTCTGCCTTTCGAATGCGATATGAGCATTATGAGTTCTTAGTGATGTCTTTTGGGCTAACCAATGCTCCTGCGGCATTTATGGACCTGATGAATAGAGTGTTCAAGGAATACTTGGACAAATTTGTCATAGTCTTTATCGATGATATCTTGATTTACTCAAGGTCTCATGAGGAACACGAACAACACCTCAAACTTGTATTACAAAAGTTAAGGGAACACCACCTCTATGCCAAATTCTCTAAGTGCGAATTCTGGCTAGATCGAGTCCATTTCTTAGGACATGTGGTTGCAAAGGAAGGAGTTTCCATAGATCCTTCCAAGATACATGCAGTGAACAATTGGCATGCACCTAAAACCGTGACTGAAGTGAGGAGATTTTTGGGATTAGCTGGCTATTACCGAAGATTTGTAGAAGGATTTTCAAAGCTCACTGCTCGCCTCACGGCCCTTACAAAAAAAAGAAAGAAATACGAATGGACGGAGAAGTGTGAAGAAAGCTTTCAAGAGTTGAAGAATAGGCTTACCAGTGCACTTATACTTACCATCCTATCAAACGAAGGACAGTTCGACATTTATAGTGATGCATCGAAGCTGAGACTAGGAGCAGTACTAATGCAAAATGGAAAGGTCGTAGCATATGGTTCTTGACAATTAAAGGAGCACGAGAAAAACTATCCAACTCA